>OVBI01000909.1:0-47963 GCA_900406495.1 Sisymbrium altissimum
TCTTTTATATTAGAATTCTACTTTAATATGAACTTGATTTTTATATCAAACTAAATTAACACATAGGTCATATATAAGAATATAAAATATTCTTACATAAGTGACAGTCATTGGGTAATATGGCGCCGGTTTTGGTCCTAACTTGAAGATCAAACGATCAAGTAGACAATATAGAGATTCATGTTTTTGTGTCTAGCCATGGATGGTTTTGAGTTGTTTTAGATTCCAAAGATAATCTACGATTCACTTATAAACAGATATTCGCGATGCCTAGATTTTTTTGTCTAATACATTGAGAAAGTGTCTATGTCGATATTTAGAATATGGTGCTTAGCTTTATTTCTTATGTAGTTTTTGACCCCAAACAAATATTTCTGAGCTGGATAAAATTCAAAATGTCATCGTGAGGACTACGGATGGAAACACGATATTACTAAACTAAGATAAAATTCAAAAATTCACTTAAGTGGAGCATCGATGTAACTAGCCTTATAACCTGCCCAACATTTCGTGAGGACGATGGATGAATCATTATATTGAAAATTCTGCTATAACTTCAGTTAGCGAATACCATGTAACAGTTTATCATATTCCATACTTGGTAGTCTTGGTTCAATAAGTTTCTTTTGTTTAACTCGTAAAGATTAACAAATTTTAAAAGGACATAATTTTATATTTGTCATTATTTTTTTGTAGTGTAATAAGTATTCGTTACTTGTGTTTTACGTGTTCAAATCAATAATAAACCCGAATAGTAATTTAATTTTTAGATCCATGCTATTGACCATCCGTTCAAAACACAACACATTTTATTGAAAGACCAGGACACATGATCATCCAAGAATAGTGCTATCTCCTATTTCAAGATTTGGGCTATAGATTCTTTGATAGGGTTTATTTATGCCTATAGACCTACATAAACGAAAGACAAAACCTAGAGTATAAGTAGGCTATATAATTGCATATAAAACAAGTTGTTCTATAAAAACAGATTCATGATTTGAAATCAAGTCAAGCCCATCAATTTGGCTTTGAAACACTTTCTGTCAAAATGGACAAGACCTGACATACTTCGTGTCTTTCGTATTAGAACCAACCATCTAAAAACTCTTTTTCCTTTTGGTTCAATAATTTTATTTCCATTTTTACTTTTTGTCTGCTATTTGATTTCTTTTATTGGGGTATCTATTTACATATTTACCGAACCATCGGAATTTAATAATTAGATGAATAAAGGATCGGAATAAAAAGTTCTACCGCCCAGTGTAAAAGCAAAAAGAAGACTGAAATCTTGCTAGAAATTGTTGATGAAATATTGCATTCACGTGTTAGCTACTTTCTTTCGAATCTAAAGTCTAAATTTATTGTCTAACGTGATATATATTGTTTTTAAAAAAAAAAAAAAATTGTTTTGTTTTTTTGATAAAACTAGAGCAACAAAAAACATGTATGATAGAGATATAATTAGAAACTTAGAAGTAGAAGGTATAATGAGGAGCACAAGTTATAAAACATTCTCTAATTTTAAATTTTTTATATTACAGAGCACAATAAAATTTTGTTAAGGACTAACGACATGTTGATCTATAGTAATCGAATGTAGTAAAACAAAAACAAAGCAGAAGAAAAAAGACGACGATACAACAAAATAATACGTTTAATTCGAGACTTGAGAACTTTGTTAAGGCAAGGTGACTGACCTTAAAGATAAGAACTAATAACGTGAAGAAAGAAGCTGTGTTCTTATTACTTGATTAGGTCATGCATATAACGCTCTTTCTTAACTTGATAAATGTACTGAGGATCAGATAATCCAGAGAGAGGACAGGTATATCGGCAGCTCACTGTTGTGATCCAAAAGAGCGTCAAATCTATCGGAGACATGGACCTGGTGGTTGTGGGTGAGATGGCTTAGCCGTACGCTTATCTTCAACAAACCTATTTTGCTTTTGAGTCTTTGACTGAAGTAAATTAATGGTTGAGCAGATTGAGTGTGTGATGGGCTGAGCTTGTTGAACAAAGCCCAAGACTTTCCCGTCGTTCCTTGGTTGGGTTTTGATGGCTTAATATCGCATTGCTATCCCAAGTACAATTAATCCTCAATGGATACTGAACAAAACGGTTAACATGGATTCGAATCGAGTTTATATTAACAGAGGCAACTATTGTGCCGGTACTTTAAGAAAACATGTTTCAAAAACTAATTTTACGTATACAATAGCTCTCGTTTGCATGTTGCTAAGGTCAACCACTAGCCATCACAATTACATGTTACTAAGAGCTGTTGGTTTTGTAGTCGCGGATTAGTCGGGGTGATCAAAATTAAAGGTAATTTTGTAATTTTGACTTTTTAATTTTTTTATTGCAAAATTTTTAGTCACCATGCTAAAAAAATTACTAGTTGTTAGTGTTTAGTCATCGCGACTGGTCATAAATTCTACAATAATCAACGAATAATATTTAGTCGATGATGTTGGTTGCTAATGCTACCAACCTGAAAACAAACAGAACCAATGTACTAAATTCAACTTCGAATTTTGTTGACTTTACACATGTTATTTCACTTTATATATTAATATTGGTTCTTTTTAATTTTTGATGTGGGACTTAGTTTGTATCACAACAATCTTTCCTTCAAACTAAGGACCACATACATGCATCCTCGCGATGTGCTATCTCCATTTCGAATCGATTCCTCTTGGACCGATAATAAGCCCCTCACGGACCCCCATTACTCGGAAAACCCTTCACGGGCCTCTATTACTCGGGTTAACGAGAGACATGTATATATCCACTTCTCTTTAGGTTTATCGGGCTTTGAACCTTGGGCTCTGATACCATGTTAAATTTGAGTTTTACTATGAGTTTCCAACTCAAAACCAATTGGCAATGAGTGGATTGACTCTAACTCTTTATATTGTAGTTCATTAATTCTTATATTTCCGATGTGGGACATTTATCATTAACACCCTCCCTCACGCTTAGACATCTTTGTCTGAAGCGTGGATAATGTGGGAATTAACATTCACAGAGTGGCCCAACATCGGTTTGTAGTAGTAGTAGTAATTGGATTAAAAGATCTTACGCTCTGTTACCATGTTAAATTTGGATTAATTCTAGGCTTCCAACTAAAAACCAAATAGTAGTTAGTGGATTGGCCCTAACCCTTTATATATTAATATTGGTTCTTTTTAATTTCTAATGTGGGACTTAGTTTGTATCGGAAATATAAGATATATACTTGGTTAGATAAGTAAAAAAAAAAACAGTAATATCTACACAAATCAAGACATATAGCCTTGTGGTTTGGGTAAGAACATTATTATAGCTGCATCTTAACTAAATATTTTAGATAAAAAAAAAGAATTTTGTTAAATGAAAAATAGAAAAAATAAGAGAACACGATTTTTATTTCATTTTTTTAAGATTTGTATCTCACTATACACGTGTCAATTGAAAGGTTTTTCAAAAAAAAAAAAAAACCAAAAACGCTTTGTCTGTATTTCTCTCTCTTCTCTCTCTTCTCTCTTATTTCTCTCGATCTCTCTGAATCCATTAAGAACATTTAATTGGTATCAGCTATAATGATGCTCTAAGTACTTGTTTCACAATTTAACTCGCATAATTTTGTTGTTGACAAAGAAAAGAGAGTTGGAGAAAATGAAATTTCATTCAAGTTAAAACACAACAACATGTCAAACCAATAATGAAAACATGTAACCAAAACAAAAAGGGCACAAATTATGTTTTATTGAAAGATTAAATGACGAAACATGAACATGGTCAGAGACCGGTCACGATGTTCACAAATGCTCACCCCAGCTACTGATTCAGATCCAAATCCTTGGTGGTCTGTTTCATATTCAGATTCTTCTGAATTTGCTCTCGAATCATATCGTAAAACCCGCCTGAAGAAGAACCCATCTCACCTATAGGCATGGCAACAGATGTTGCAGCAGGAGCAGGAGCAGGAGCAGGAGCAGGAGCAGGAACAGAGGAGGAAGACGATCCATCGTTCTTCGTAAGAATCTCGATCCTACGATTAAGATCTTTGAGATACTGGTCAATGACACAGCCAAAATCACGAAGATCACTTTTCTCAACACGAGATGGCGAAGTTTTGCCACTAAGACAATCGAACATAACCTCTTTCATTGCCAACTCTCTGTTCTGTTTTCCTACCTTCCTCCAACTCTCAGTTGCTTTCGAGATCCTCTGTTGGAGGTAAGTCTCTTGGTTCACCATCTTCTTGGTCTTGTCCGTCACCGACAACTTCTGCCATTGGGACACGACCTTTTCCACCGCTTCTCTTGATGGGTACACCTCCGGGGTCGGGTCGTACTCACTCTCGATGATTACGGCCATTGGGACGTCACAGAGAGTTGCTAACTCGTAGGCTTTCTTCAGAAGACCTCTTTTTCTTTTCTTGTATGTTGATTTCCTGGTCGTCTCATTTTCGATGTAGGCCATTTTCACCTTTTGTCTTGTCATGACTCTTTTGTTTGTTTTCTGTGTTTTTTCTTTCTTGCAGGTACTGTTTATATTTATACATATCAATGTTTGAATTGAATTTAAGGAGATATATCTATTCTCTAAATCCAAACATACATATATAGATATATCAACATCATACCATTCCAGGGATATTTTTCTAACTAGAAAAAAAAAATATTTTTGGAAGTAAGTTTAGCATTCAGTTATAGATTACAATTACAGATTCATAGGCAAATATTGCATGATAAGAAGGAGTGTTTGGTTCTGAATTCTGAATGGCAAGTGTTGCAAGTCCAGTGGTTTTTGGACTGTTTAGGAAGAATATGATTTGGAAAATATAGAAAATATTCATACATAAACATGCACAAAAATTTATTACTTTTTGTATATATAGTATAGAAATCTAGAACAAAATATGGTAGATAATCTTTGAATAAAAATAAGCTAACAAGGAATTTTTTTCATATTCCAAAACATTAAAAGTAAATGTTTCTTGTCTTACAAAAATAATTAGGAATATGTCCGGTCTTCGTGTAGAGTTAAATATTTTAACCCATATTTATGCAGAATAACAATTTTGTTTTAAAAAAATAATTTTTATAATTAAAAAGATTAATATATTAACTGAGACTTTTTATTGTATGAGTTAATTTTATTTGTTAGAATTAGAAATATTATATTATTTATGATTTATATTTTGTTTTGATAGGATAGTTTTAGAATTTTAAGAATTATATTATTTGTCAAACTTATAGCTTAATAATTTATATAATATAAAAAATAGCGATATTTGGATTATATAAAATTTAGTATAAAATTTAAAATATATTAAATTTCATATTTTTATGTTGTGTTTCTTAATTTGTTATAAATATTATATAATAATAATATAATTTTCTTTAAAATCAAAATATAAGTTACATATTCATTTTGTCATTTTTTAATTAGTCCACAGTTTTGGACACTAAAATTTTAGAATTTTGGAATAAAATCGTAGAATCTTTTTAAATTTTGGTAATTAATAAACAATAAATATTGGAAGAAAATAGATAGATTTTTATAAAATCTGTTGCCAAACAAAAGTAGTAACATCATTTTAAATAAAAATATTTTTTAAAGTATTTTTAAAAATATACTTCTCAAATAGTAATAGTAAGATTAAAAAATGTTCAAACTAAACTAACAAAGGGGGAAAACAAGTTTTTGATTGTTGGTGTTGACCTTAAAAGAGGTCCATATGGGTCTTCAAAATCAGATTCATTTAAAGCCCAATTATAATTGAAAGCCCATAGTTTTATTAATACGCGTCTTTCGCTTCATTTATGCTGCTTTTTCCGTCGCATTTCGCTTCTCCGTCATCGTCGCTGAATGTGAATGCTTTCTTCCGTTATGTCGATATCCTTCACCGCTTATGGAAATGCTAACAAAATGCATTGTCGAGCATGACATTATCTAAATATCATATGAATACATTTCATCTGCGTTCTGAGACGATCAAGCCTTCTTAAGTAATAGTTGCGTTTTGTTTTCCTTAGGTTCTTCTAGTAATTTCTCAGGTCTGTCTCGTGTCTGCTTGCTTAGTGAATTTTCTTTGTGTTTTCTATTTCTTTTTGGAGTTTGTAAAGCTGGTATCAGATTTTTCGTTTCTTCCGGGGGAAGCCATGAAAGTCACGCTCTTGCATGCATGCGTATCCTTCTATTTCATTTTCTCTGCTTATCATGCATCCATAGTTTCTTTTCTTTGATGTTCAAAACATCATTATTAATTCACGGTTCATGATATCTTAAACTGTTCTCTTAAACATCATTTTTTTGGGTGTTGATGACTTTCTAGAGCTTTTCGATGAGGATTCTTGTTATCAACTCTCAACTAGTTCATATGGGGTAAGTCTAAGATCCGCTCAATGTTCCTGAATTTAGGAAATTAATAACAAACCCGAATAGTAATCTACTTTCTCGATCAATGCTATTGACCATCCGTTCAAAACACAACACATTTTTTTTGAAAAACTAAGAGACATGATCATCCAAGAATAGTGCTATTTTCTATTTCAAGATTTGGTCTATAGATTCTTTGATAGGGTTTATTTATGCCTAGACCTACAAGAAACAAAAGACAAATACTAGAGTATAACTAGGCTATGTAATCGTATATAAGAAGATTGTTCTGAATAAACAGGTTCATGCTTTGAAGATCAAGTCAAGCCCATCAATTTGGCTTTGAAACACTTTCTGTCAAAATGGACAAGACATGACTTCTTCCTTCGTGTCTTTCGTATTAGAACCAACCATCTAAAATTTCTTTTCCTCTTTCTATTTATTTCTATTTCAACTTTTTGTCTGCTATTTGATTTCTTTTCTTGGAGTATATTTTTACATATTTACCAAATCATAGGAATTTAATAATTCAATGAATAAAGAATCTGAATAATAAGTTCGACCCCGCGCAGTGTAAAAGCAAAAAGAAGCCTGAAATCCTGCTTGAAATTGTTGCTGAAATATAGCATTCACGTGTTAGTCACTTTCTTTCGAATCGAAAAAATCTTAATGTATTGAATAACGTGATGTTTATTTGAATTTTGTTAACTAAGGACTAAAATCTTGATTGATCTTTAGTAATCAAATATAAGTAATACCAAACAAAGAAACAAAAAAAAAAAAAAGAGGACGCGACAGAATAACACGAGTTCAAATATTCGAACCTCGACTTAAGAGCTTTGATTTCGACGATAAATTTTCTACAATTGATTGTGAATATCGAAAATTGATAGACCAATGAAATTAACAATAAATGACCAATGAAATTAACAATAAATGATATGTGAAACAGAAAAAAAATGATGGAGAACAATTTAAACCGTATCAAGTATCAACTCCTTTGATACTCTAATTCTCCTAAGCGAAATCTTAAACCAATTAACTTTCCGGTTATTATATCCGTCTAAAGTATAAACAAAACCAAGAATTAATTAAGCGCCACTTTCTACGGTTGTATGTAATAATGCTACATCCTTAAGTTAAGAATATTAATCCCTTTTTTAAGTAAAGTTAGGAATACTAATAATTCTATGAAACGAAAATGATTTTTTAAAAACAATTGAGTAAAAGATAATTCACAATTGTTGTCACATGCATCGATTCTAATAATTGCTTCAGTTTTACGATTTCATTGTACGTAAGGTTGATCCACTATTTTTTTCGAATAAATAATCTCTCGCTACATTCTACATGCATGGGATGACAAAACTTAGTTGTGTTGTTTGTTGTTTGATTTCTTAGCTTTTTCGTTTTCATTTCTTTGTCTAATCTCTACGACTCTCGTGTCTGGGAACCTTTGTTTGGTTTTCTGTTAATGGAAATTCACCAGAAGGAAAAAATGTGTGTAGCCATAATAAAATGATAAAACTATATTCATACAAGTACGGTTTGCATGGAGACGATTTTGAGTGTATACTAAGAGAAGGTAACTGATATGCCGTTACTTTAGGAAAACATGTTTCAAGAACTAACTTTTACGTATGTATAAAGTCCAACTCCAGATTTTTGTAATCTGCTGCATAGCGGTTATATACGTATACATTAAGTTGTAATTTGATTTAAGTATATGTTATTTCAAAGTTAATAAGTTGTGAATACTTGGTTGGATAAGGAAAACAGTAGTAACTAGACAAATCGAGACATATAATCTTGTGGTTTGTGTTAGTACCGTTGTTGTTTCACAATTGTAAACTCGCATGAAATTGTTGTTAACAAAGAAAAGAAAATTGGAGAAAAATGAAATTTCATTCAAGCTTAATTAAAATACAAACAACATGTCAAACCAATGAAAACATATTATTGAAACAAAAAGTGCTTAAAATATTTTTATTGATAGCTTAAATGACGAAACATGCATGAACATGCATGGTGAGAGACCGCTCACGACGTTCACAAAATGCTCACCACTGTTTCTGATTCAGGTCCAAATCCTTGGTGGTCTGTTTCATATTCAGATTATTTTGAATTTGTTCTCGAATCATATCGTAGAATGCGGCTGAAGAAGAAACCCTCTCAACTATAGGCATGGGAAGAGATGTTGTAGCAGCAGCAGGAGGAGGAGGAACAGAGGAGGAAGACGATCCACCGTCCTTCATAAGAATCTCGACCCTACGATTAAGATCTTTGAGATACTGGTCAATGACACAACCAAAATCACGAAGATCACTTTTGTCAACACGAGATGGCGAAGTTTTGCCACTAAGACAATTGAACATAACCTCTTTCATCGCCAACTCTCTGTTCTCTTTCACCGTCTTCCTCCAACTCTCCGTTGCTTTGGAGATCCGCTGTTGGAGATAAGTCTCTTGATTCACCATCTTCTTGGTCTTGTCCATCACCGACAACGTCTGCCATTGGGAAAGAACATTTCCCACTGCTTCTCTCGATGGGTACACCTCCGGGCTCGGGTCGTACTCACTCTCGATGATGACGGCAATTGGGACGTCACAGAGAGTTGTTAGCTCGTAGGCTTTCTTCAGAAGACCTCCTTTTCTTTTCTTGTATGTTGATTTCCTGGACGTCTCATTTTCTATGTAGGCCATTTTCACCTTCTGTCTTGTCATGACTCTTTTGTTTGTTTTTTTTTTTTTTTTTTTTTTTTTTTTTTCCTTTCTTACAAATTTTAAAATGGAGTATTGTTTATATATATAGATATCAATGTTTTGAATTGAATTTTAAGGAGATATATCTATGATCTAAATCCAAACATATATATATCATACCCTTTTCATGGATATTTTACTTAGTAGAAAATTTTATTTTACTCTGGGAAGTAAGTTAAGCATTCAATTATGGATTAGAGTTACAGCCTACAGGTTCATAGGCAAATATTGCATGATAAGAACTGAATACTTGTATTAAAAAGTGTTTGGTTCTGAATTCTGGCAAGTTGTACAATTCCATTTTTGTTTTTGATAAGGTAGGAGGAATATGATCTATATGGAAGCAAAAAAATAGAAATATAAATATAGATACAAAAATTGTTAAGTCTGTATATATATAATGTATATAAATCTAGAGCAAAATAAGGTAGATAATCTTTGAATAAAAATAAGCTAAAATGGGATTTTATTCGTAATCATCTACAAAAATTTGAAGACAATGTTTCTTGTCTAACAAAAAAAAAAGATAATTAAAAAATGTCAAAAATAACAAATAGAAAGAAATTTCATCTTGATCAATTCCATGACTAAAATAAGTTTTTCTTGTTTGTGACCGACTTTGTTGACTAAAAAAAGATGTTGCTAAGAGCCCATATGGGTTTTAAGCTCAAATTCATTTAAAGCCCAAATGTAATTCAAAGCCCATAACTTAAAACCATTTTGCCTCTTCTTCCATTCCCCTTGTCGCCACTTTCTCCATCGCATTTCACTTCTCCGTCACATCCGTCATCGCCGGTGAGTTTTTGAATCTTGTGATTGGCTTCTTCTTTACGTTATGTTGATATCCTTCCATGCTATTGGAATTTCGAGTATGAAAGCATCAAAATATCATTGATATCCTCTTTAAGTTCCGAGACGAACAAAGCCTTGAATAGTAGTATTACGTTTAGAGTTGTATGAAGGAGATGTTACTATAATGAGTAAAATCTGAGAATCTCTAGTGAATATGTTAACAAAATCAATTACCGGTTTGGCTTAGTTTTGATTTAAGTGTTAGAAAATCTTTAATCGTGAGAACAGAATTGGTCTAAAGTTTGGTTTCGGCCTACCAGTTGTTCGATCAAATGTCTGAGAGAAATAAAGATATATTTGTTTGTCATGTCATCGTCTTTTTGATTTCTGCGGTTTTCCTGATTTTGGTTAAAGCTTATCTTCTGGGTTTATTGGTGGTCTGTTGAACTTTTGTGGCAGGTAATGAGATATACATTCACTCTTTCTCTTTTGTAATCTCTTTGCAAGTTGTGAAATCTAGACAAAATTATTATGGTTTTTTGTTTTCCTTATGATCTTCTTGTTAGTTTCTTAGATCTGTCTTGTGTATGCGTGCTTAGTGACTTGTCTTTGTGTGGTTTGTTTTGTAAAGCTGATATAAGCTTTTTTCGTTTCTCCAGGAGGAAGCCATGAAAGTCAAGCTCTTGCGTATCCTTCTAACTCAATTTCTCTGCTTATCATGCATCTATAGTTTCTTTGGTGTTCAGACATGATTTATTAATTCATGATTCATGATATCTAAACCTGTTCTCTTCTCATGAATTTCAGTTTTGATTACTGATGTTGATGACTTTCTATTAGTTTTTTTCGATGAGGGTTCTTGTTATCAACTCTCAAGTCTCAGCTAGTTCACATAGGATAGACCAAGAACATCTCAATGTTTCTGAATTTAGGATTTTGTTTTTTTATAAAACTGTTTTTTTCCTTTGACTCTTGGTGCTACAATGTCTCCTGACTTCGAAAAAACAGAGTAAGTTTCTCTAACCCATTAGCACATGTATTATATGCATATGTCAATTCAAATACATGATATCTCACATTGCGAAAAAACTGTAGGTGGCATGCGGTTGCATCATGGACATGGGATGCTCAAGATGAGACATGTGGGATATGTCGTATGCCATTTGACGGTTGTTGTCCAGACTGCAAACTCCCTGGAGATGATTGCCCTCTAAGTAAGTCCCTCTTCTCCTTTCATGTCTCTCTACACACTGTGATTGTTTGACGAAAGTCTTGTTAAGCTTTTTATTGTCTATTGACTCTATTTCAAAAAGTTGGCTAAAACCAAACCCCTGCTTTATATTCTTACGCATGGATCCTTGTGGTTGTGGAGCAGTTTGGGGAGCTTGCAACCATTCGTTTCATCTCCATTGTATATTGAAATGGGTTAATTCACAGACGGGTCAAGCTCATTGCCCCATGTGCCGTAGAGAATGGCAATTCAAAGAGTAATGAGGAGTGGAGAGACACTTTGTGTTGTGCCTTGATTAGATAACCAGCTTTGGTATCCCTCTTTATAGATGTGTTGGATCATTGTTCCGAATATAATGGATGCAAAGTATAACTAACCTCAAAAAGACAAAAACGGAGGGAGTAAAATTGGTCCGTTTGAACTTTGGTCACGTGAGAGAAGACCAGACGTTAATCATACTTTGAAAATGTTAGTCTGAGAGTTCGATACTTTTTGATTACGTTAGGTTTATGGTTAGTCCACGTTTGAAAACTTAACTCTATTATATCAACTTTACCATATTTAATAAGTTTATATTACATATTTCCACTATTACAACAAAGAAGAAATGATCAAATTACCCATTTCATCATCATATACACAATAACTAATTTATAACTGCACAATCCAAAAGAAACAACAACAAAACCGAAACTCTTAAAACCAAATCGTCGTTATGCAGTGGAAGGCAATATAAGAGTAGAGCTGTTCCTGAACCAAACAAAAAAATAACAAGAAGAAACAGTAAGTAGAATATTTGTTTTTTTGGAAAACTTATTCATTTAGCAATCGAATTTAAACAAGTGACAACAGTAGACAGATTAAGAGAAAGGTCTTGCAATTACCCTATAAGAGATTATAATTTCCTCATTGAAAAATCTAAGGGTGAAAAAATGAGATAGTGCTCTACGTTCTGCCAAGTAACGCCCAATTAAGCTCAAATTATATTAGTGGGTAGAAAATATTTTTAGCTTAATTTAGTCAACAAAACAAAGATAACTAATCCTTCCCACATCTTTCTTTGTAAAACATAATAATAAAATATTTGTTTCTCCACACTTATTATCTGTAGTTTTCTTTTCCTCTCCTTTTCTCTTGTTACTCTAATTCAATATCAGTCACAGCCTATGCAGAAATTGTATCAAAGATCATGATCTTTCATAGGACCTTCTTCTTGAATCTTGCTCTAGTGCTACAACTTATATTTCACGAACAACTACACACACACACACACACACACACACACATATATATATATATATAGAGAGAGAGAGAGAAAGAGACAGGAGAGAGAGCTTACATAGTAACATGGTGATCTAATAGATTTAGAGAAAGATAGAGATCACTACTTCTTGGTGATGACATAGATAGCATATATGATCCCCGGAATGTACCCTAAGAATGTTAACACCAAACATATCCAAAACTCCACCTGCAATTATTATTATTTTTCCATATTTTGTTACACAAAATTAGAAATTATAGTATATATATAGACGCACATGGATAAATTAAAGATATATAGAGACAAAGAGAAACACACATGGCAGCCAAATTTAAGGAAGACGCCGAGAGGAGGCAAGAGGATAGCAAGCAGAATATCTATGCAATTCGCTGTTCCACTTCCTTCGTCCGCCATTTTTTAATTCTTCCTTTCAAGCTCTTCAAGTTTTTTAGATATAATATATTTATTTCCCACAGCTAGTGTAGTTCTTCATCATGCTCTTCATTCGATCAGGCTATATATCGATCCTTTTTGGGATTTGATACTCATGAACCACGTGGAGCTGGATATGTTTCCACGTGGAAAATATATTTGTGAACCATATCAACAAGTTTCATATATATATACTAGTGTGGTACATAGTATACGCGTTTTGTTTCGTCAGTGTTTGAAAATTTTGTTCCACTCGATTGGTTTTTAGTAAGTGTTTAATAATTAATACTTTATAAAGCTCAATGTTTGAATTTTCACTGGTTAAACATATCTTCTCCTCTAAGAGTCAATTCAATTTTGATGATGCTATTTTTTCTTTTTTTAAAAAAAAATCTCATAATAATTGTTGTCTTTAACACACACAAAAAACTCCAGGTGCGTACTGTCACAAACATTGATAAGTTTTTTCTATGATTTATTGAAACCTACTTGTAGTCCATGTGCTTCACAATTCAAATATTTGAACGAATAAAAACGTCTATCGAAAACATACATAACTGCAGTCTACAGATACAGTATAGCAAAATAACCTTAATAATTCATATTAACCGAATGGGGGACCATTGCGGAGAAGCGAATTGTCGGCGAAGTCAAGAATGGTGGTTGGGTCGAGGCAATCGCCGCCATGGATTTTGACGGGAGGTCTCATGAAAAGGTTTAATCTCTAGGAAGTTGATGACGATACGTGTGGGCCTCTCACATGCCCTCAGATACTTGGGTCGAACATATCCATAAAGCATGACTATTACGTTTTCATTATATTTATTTTGTTGATAAACGTTGCTTTTTTGTTCTTCACACTTGTTTAATTTTCATTCATAAGAAAACAAAAATCATCCAATTTGTTCAATATTAGTGGCCAACACTTATCTTGACTAATCTGCATACTTTATAACCTAATCAAAGTGGTCTTGTCTAAATTTTTGGAGCTTATCTTTAAGACAAAACATTTTGTTCTTATCTTTTCCAATCGTAAACCTTCCCGTGAATTTTTTGCGGTTTCCATGTTTCCATCCAAATAAAAGTATCGGTTTACGTGAACTTTCGACTATTACTTTCGAGAAGCGTTTCAAAACATTTTGTCTTATCTTTGAAAAGTGTTTGGACCCAATCATGCAAACAAAAACAGTTCAATTGATACGAGCACTTTTCACCTAGGCCCCGAAACGAAAGGTTGCATATGGCCACGTTACCCGTATTAAGATTTGGGCCCCGTAACTTATATTTGCCTTTAAGAGAATAAGGTGACATTCAAATCTGCGATCTTTTTTTTGGGGTCAATCGAATAGATTAGTTAAAAGTCCGAATTTACAACACCCAATAGTACAAACAGGCCCATACCAATCTTAACAAACGAACCATCCAAACCCCAGGCCCAAAAAAAAACATTACCCGCCTTCCCAAAGACCCAAACACCAGAAAGAGTCAAAAGACTTCGCTCACAATTTCGAAAGTAATATTCAACTCATCAAGCCAATCTGGGGACCCATTGGCAACATAAGATTGGCATAGATGAGGAACCGAAAGAGCAATGGTAGCTGACCCCATATTTGCCTCCCTGGGCTCCAAGACTATCTTCCAAAAATATATGTATGTAGTAACCTTATCTCGTTCAAAAGTATTAACAAAAGAAAGGGTAAGACGGATGTAGCCCCTGCATATAAGTTACAACTATTTTCACTTATTGACAACCAACTGACACAAACTACAACATAAGTAAATGTGACAATAGACTTTGATGATTTTTGCATGAAAATAGACTTTACTAGAAATCATATAAAAAAATATTTCTTTTCTTGTTTACCAAAAAAATAAAATAATATATATATATATATATTTATTTTCTTCGTATACTAAAAATAATACGTTATTTTTTAATTTAAATATCTTATTACGTCAAGTTTGATAAAGTCGGAAATCTGATTGAGTTTAAAAAATAAGTTGTTTTAATAGAAAATTATATAGGTAAAAAAAACAATAGAATTAGTACGGTCATTTTTTTTATATATACATGACTATTTCCGTGTCATTAGTTACAAATTTAGTGTTCGTTAATGTTACATGCATGTACACGTGTGTGAAAATGACTGAATATACAAAGATAATAATTAATTAATTTCAGAAATAATTTCTAAACTTATTCATATATTCTACCTTTTGTAGCAGTAATACTAAATATTAGGGAAGAGAAAGGTATTCTTTATTTCAACTTTATGAAGAAGGTATTCTTTATTTCACTAGGAATTACAGCTAATGATATCCAAGAAGAAAAAAATGAAAGATTACCTACTAATTTTGTGTAAATAGTTCGACGGAAAAAAAAATATTAGCTTATTAGTTGGAGTTACAAATTTTGATTTTTTTCACTAGAAATTACAGCTAATGATATTCAAGAAGAAAAAAAATGGAAAAGAAGAAATTACATTTGACGACAAAAAAAAAACAGAAATCACATTTTGAGTTACATTGCGTTTGACGGGTGCTGCTCAAATTTGCATTTAGAAAATATGGAAATTTCTCTAAAACAAATAGCATATATACTTTTCATAAAATTCCAATCTCTAATACCAGTAAATTTTTTTATTTATCTGAAGATAGAAGAAAATATAACTTATTAAAATATTTAAACCAAATTAAATTTTGAGACTCGTTTGATTGCTATCGTTTGTTTAATCAAAGAAACCCCAAATCTTTATAAGAAACTCATTCAGTTAGACATTCAGTTATCTAAAGTTAAAATAGGTTAAACGTTATGAAAACCTAAAGATTTTTAATAACCAATTGCATAGTCGATTGTTCGTTCTTTTCAATTAGTTATTTTCGCCACATAATAAACTACTTGGTCATGTTGAGATTGCGCCCCTGTATCTTAACCTTTGATGATTCGCCTCAAAACCTGAGATAAAACCTCGAGATCCTGTTGCAATAACGGGATCATCATAAGTTTTTTAAAAAATAACGGGATGATCATTGTCGTATCCAAAACCCTAAAGACATCGATCAAGCATACTGTAAGAACGCAAGGAAAGAAGTCCATGAAACAAGTTAACATGCACTTCCAAAGACTTCTGATACCCATAAATTATTGATATCATACATAAGAAGAAAGTTAATACACTGTCAGTCACATACATAAGAAAATACCACTAGTGATGGAAACACAACAACTCGTAGCTAAACAATAAAGAAAATGAAATAACGTTTACTTGAACGCAAAACCAACAAATATAACGTATAGTTTTTTCATCACCTAGACTTCGATTCTTATTCTTTGGTTTAGTTGAAATAGCTTGGAGATTTTCCAATGATTGCTTTCTTTGCCTTAATAAGAGACTGTTTCACCTTTGATATAATGTTTGAATCCCTTGTCTTAACAGCAATTTCTTTCTCTGTGACTTCTGATTCTTGTTTCGCTTCGCCGCTTTTCTTAACCTCAGGTTCTGTTTGTAGTCCATCTGATGCTTTCTCTGTAATCATCTCCTCTTATTTTTTAACTGAAAATTCTCTTTTTTGATTCACTATCAGTTTTGAAAGGCCCATCTTCTTTAACAAGATTATTTATGGCATCTTTTTCTTTGCTCTTGTTTTTTTTTCTCCATCCTGTGATAGCTCTTCCACTATATACTTTGCTTTAGCGCTGATCTTCTCAGTGAAAACAGTGTCGTTCTGAATTTGAATCTGAGAAAGATGTTAACAAGCTCTTTCAGCGACTTCTGATCAGGCATGAGTTGTTTGCTCTGCACACACCTTTTTAAAAGCAAAATTCGAGAATTTCAGAGGAGGTTCATATATATACACTTATATCTGCAAACTGCCATGAAAAAATATGCACTGTGGAAAAAAATCATCTTGAATAAACACAATAAAAGTCGTCATCTTTGAAACATGCGCAAACTTCTATAATATCACAAATAGACAAGCACAGTGTTATTTGTTGCTCGCCTCATAAACGGACAATAATGTATAGTAATATATTACTGATACTATCGAGTATGACAATTTAGCTTTGTATTTTTTTTTAGTTAAAACTGTTACTTGCATTTAAATTTATATATGTGACCAAAAATAATCTAACAGAATAAAATTTTCCCCTACCAGTCCATCATCTAGCTAATACTCATAATAAAACAATAAGTAACACAAACTATTGTGACAATAATTAACAGAAAAAGAATCATGTACGATAATTTTAAATGAAAAAAAGCACACAAATGCTTAGGAAGTTACTAACGATGTTGGAGCGTAAAGTTGCCGGTAGTAGTCAAAGGAAAGCCCACATACTCTTCAACATAATTCAGATGCTTAGGAAGCTTCATTCAGATACAAGCATTTTTGGTTACTTCTAATACTTATCATTTTATGATCAATTTTAATAATCTTTGTTGATGTTTTATCAAAGATATAATATAACAAAAGTAAGATTTTTGCAATGTGATTCGCGGAGATTTTATATAGTGTGTCGATTTATTTACGTGTTTATCAAAATTTATAAACAGTTAAAAACTATTAGTTGTATTTTTTTCTTTTTAAAAGTAATTAAAATTTTCTGCGCTACGATAGATGAAACATGATCTAGAAATGAAAATAACATAACTGATTTAAAGGCCAAAAAACCTTTAATTATTACAACAACTAATATATTTTAGAAAAGACATCATACAAAATGTTGTCTTCTAAAAAGAAAAGTTGACAAATGCAAACGATATGAGAAAACAAAAAAAAAAATCCTCACTCCAAACCGAACCTAGTAGGCCAAGGACTGTTATTGGTGTTAGGAGCAGAAAGATCGACGGTGGTGGTGGTGGTGGTGCTGCTGGTGGTGGTGGTGAAGGAAGGTATATGGCTGGTGGTTGGTAGTTGATGGTAGCGGTAGTAGCTGTCCTCCATGGTAGAAATCCATTGATTCGGGTACTGATTCGAACTCATCTGCCGAGGTTGTGCCATCCACTGATTCGGATACGGATTCAAACTCTCGCTCAGATTATGATTCAAATCCGAACTCATATCCTGGTTCCAACCATATAATATATGTTGGTTCTGATCATAAACATTACCAGGCTCTTGGTATTGAAATTGCTCTTGATAATTCATATTCTGATATTGAGTATGATCAGAAAAATTAGTAGGAACCTGGTATTGAGCCAACTCTTGCTGATTCATATTCTGATATTGAGCATAATCAGAAAGATAAGTAGGAACCTGGTATTGAGCCAACTCTTGTTGATACATATTGTCATATGGAGGGATATGATCAAAAAACCCAAGAGCCGTCGTTACCGCAGCCACATCTGAAACAGCAGCAGGATTCACATCCCCAACAGAAGGATGAGGTGCACCCACAGCAGCAGGATTCACATGAGGTGCATCCACAGCAATAGGATTCACATCCCCAACAGCAGGATGAGGTGCACCCACAGCAGCAGGATTCACATCCCCAACAGCAGGATGAGATGCATCCACAGCAGCAGGATTCACATCCCCAACAGCAGGAGGATTCACATCCCCAACAGCAAGATGAGGTGCATCCACAGCAGCAACAGCAAGGGGAGGAAACGAAATTGACTCACCGTTCACCTCAAGGACCTGGATCCTGTGATGTAGCTTATCGAGATAACGGTCAATGGAAAGACCCAAATCTTGAAAAACACTTGGATCATGAGAAGGATACTCCATCATCTTCTTCCCTTTGAGAAGATCGAACATGAGGTTTCTCATTTCAAACTCTCGGTTCTCATCGTGCAGCTTTTTCCTTTTCTCATTTTCTTTCCTGATCCTCTCAACCGTATAGGTCACTTGATCGTACATCTTCTTGGTCCGCTCATCCTCCGGATACTCCATAAACTTCGAGAACACCTCCTCGACACCTTCCTTAGACGGCCAAGCCTCCGAGTTCTGATCTTCGTCTTGACAGTTGTTGATGACTGCACAGCCTTTGACGCCGCAGAGAGTCACCAGTTCGTTGAGTTTCTTCAGGACTCCTCTCTTCCTCTTCTTGAACGTGGCTCTCCTTGATGTTTTATTAGCTATGAGTGATAGCGTCACCTTGGACTTCGCCATAATTTTTTTCTTGTGTTTGTCTTTGTTTTTGTTTTTGTGTGTTTGAGATTTGTTGGCACCTGGTTGTTTATATAATAGCGAAAGCCTAAAGGGGTGATTCTAGCTAGGTATTACGTGTCTTCTTTACTGGAGTCGTTAACACTAAATTGCAGCCATTAAATTGTAGTAAATCTTCTCTTTATTCACCAAGTCTATCTAATCCGCCCTTTTACTAGTGTGCGTTACTGTGGTGCATTTCTTTATTTATTATGAGTTTCAGTTATATTTTTAATATACTTACGTGAAGTATATGAGAAACAAATCTGCAACCCATATAGTAAATCATATATCACTTGTTAAAAAAAAAAAATACATTACATTGAGTTAAAATTAGCCGTTGAATACATTGACACAATTCTCTTTCCCTTTTTTCTTATTCTGTGTCATGAATTGCAAATTTAATGGCTGAGACATGCATGCACGTGAATGAAACTGATTGAATATAAAAAGATAATAATCATTTAAGTTAAGAAATATATCTAAACTTATTCATATCCTATCTTTTGAGGGATATTATTTGAGGAAGACAAGATAATTTTCATTTCACTTTTATAGGAATAAGAATTGCCAGCTAATTTTGCGTAATTAGTTTGAACAGAAAAAAACCAGCGTATTAGCTGTAATTACTTACAATTTTTTTTCACCAGGAATTACAGCTAATATCCGAAGAGAAGTTAAGAAATCACATTTTGATTCGTTTGACAGGTGCTGTTCTTATCAAATTGCTTAATTGCATGTAGAATATATAGAAAATTTGCCTAGATGAAATAACATATACTTTTTGGAAAATTATGTTATCTAATACAACTAAGCATGCATGCTCTTTTTTTTTAATGAAAATAGAAAAGAAGAAAACCTATTCTATTAGTTAAACCAAAATTAAAGTTTAGACCTGATTTATATTACGGTCGTCTGTTTTTAATCCAAGAAAAGCGCATTTTTATAAGATATTCATTCAATGAGACATTCAGTTAGTTAAAATAGGTTAAACGATATGACAATCTAATGATTATAATAACTAATTGCATAGTTGATCGTTCGTTCTTTTCAATTAGGTATTTTCGCCACATAACAAAGTAGTCGGCCATGTTAAGATCGAGCTCATATATCTCAACTCATTGATGGTTAGCCCACAAACCTGAGGTAGAAAAAAAAAGAGAGCTTGTAACAATCACGGGATGATCTGTTCTCAAAGAAAAGAAACAATCACGAGCTGATCATTGTCGATTTGTCGTATCCGAAACCCTGAAAACATGCATCGATCAAGCGTACTGTAAGAACGCAAGGAACGAAGTCCATGAAACAAGTTAATATGCACTTCCAGAGATTTCTGATACCCAAATTCTTGATGTCATAATTCATACATCAGAAGAAACTTACCACACAGTGACACACATACAACAACCGTAACTAAACAATAAAGAAATTGAAATAACGTTTACTTGAACACAAAACCAACAAACTTTACTTGACTAGATCAAATATATCGTAGAGTTTTTTCATCACTTAGACTTTGATTTCTTCTTTGGCTTCAGTTGGAATAGCGTGGAGTTTTGCCAATGATTGCTATCTTTGCCTTAACAAGAGACTGTTTCACCCTTGATATAATGTTGTTTGATAGCTTTGGCTTAACAGCAACTTCTATCTCTGTGACTTCTGATTCTTGTTTCGCTTCGCCGCTTTCTTTAACCTTGGGATCTGTTTGTAATCCATCTGCTGCTTTCTCTGTAATCATCTCTTGTATTTTAGCTGAAAATTCTCTCTCTTTTAATTCACTATCAGTTTGTTTCAAAGCTCATCTTCTTTAACAAGCTTATTTATGACATCTTTTTCTTTGCTCTTGTTTTCTTCTCCATCCTGTGATAGATCTTCCAGTATATGCTTTGCTTCAGCGCTGATTTTCTCAATTAAATCAATGGGAGATGAATTAGCAACTTCTTCACTCTCCTTCTTGGGTTCAGACACCAAAGCTTGGCTTAGCAACACAACTTTCTCAGGACACTTAGTTTCAACAGCTTTCTTCTCCAGCTTAACTTGGAGCTCCACCTCAGCTTCTTCTTTTATTTTCGAGTTTTCCTCTGCCTTTACCTCAACTTCTGATGCTGATTCCTTGCCTTCAGAAGCCACTGGCTTTGACTCGACTTGGGGAACTTTTACTTCTGCTGTTTGAATTTTAACATCAGCTGAAACAAATTCCACATCTTTTGCATTTCTATGTTTCTCTCCAGCTTCATCTGTGGATTCAGAAACATCAACAATGTTCACATCTACCTTCTCTGCAGTTTCAACAGATTTCTCTACCTTGATTCCGTCACCAATTTCCTCCACAGTTTCCCTCTTCTTTTCTTTCTCCACATCAAAAGCTTCAGCATCAATCTCTTCAATGCACTCTTTAAAAACCATTTCTCTATGTTCTTTCTCACTACTCTCATATTTCCCTTAATTTATCTTCAGGTTCTTCAGAGTTTTCAACCGCTACCACTGATTCCGCCACAACTACAACAGGTGATTCATTCTTTGATTTAGCTGTTAATTTGTCGTTATGGATTAGAATGTGATCAACCTGCTCTTCCTTCACAACAATCTGGACTGAATCAGCTGCTGGCTTATCATTCACCACATCAACAGTTTTTGTTTCTTTCTCCATCATCTCAGCAGTCACTCTCCATTGGATACATCAAGTAAACAGAAACTCAGAACCCTCTTTTTAGTTCTCTATGAATAAACAACAGATCTCTATTAACTTATTACATTAAAAAAAAAAAGTTTTCGTACGCAACACGCATGCATGGAATCATACTTTTGATATGTAAGTTTATATAGTACCTACATAAAAAGAAGACAAAGATGGTGGCTTTTATCATGTCGTATGCTAATTTATAACTTCGCTATAAGAAGAAAGTTTTATTCTTTCTCTAATTTGTTACACATATTGTTGCTCCAGATCAGTAGATGATCAGAGTTAATAAAAAAAAAAACAGTGCAAGATAATTAACAAACCTTATGTCATCCTTGACTCAAGTGCTTCTCATACATTTGTATAATAATAATGATCCGTGGGAAACAGTACATATGTATATATGAAAATTTTAATGAGGGAAACCTGAGCTTATCTAGTGACATTCGATATATTCATCTACCGAACTGACCTGATTATAAATCTCTCAAGCTTTTTTTTTTGTTGTTGTGCAATTATAATAAATGTCTCAAGCTATTACCATATTTTTGATGGCTAAAAGAAATAAATGGCGCTGCTTTTTTGTATGTTCATTTAGTATTATCCTTTTGTCGGCATATTCTCTCTATGTTTTTTTTTTTTGTTGTGCACGAATTCTCTCTATGTTTATTTAATGTTCTTGGATTATTTTGAAGTTTGATATGTAAAGAAAAACGAATTTGCAAAGGCATTTACCAAGCAAAAGCAGGTGAATGCTTCCCTCTCTGGGACCATGTTCCATGTCCATGTTACGACAGCGACTATTCGCTGGGCTCTCGAGACCACGTGACTCCATTGGATCGTTTGTAAAGCTTATTGGGCTTAAGGGATAAGAGCTATTTAATGGGTTCTGTTTACCTGTTAAAATTTTTAAATGAATAGATACGATACAAAGTTTTCTGAGTTTTTGAATGATAGAGTCACACTACTAAATTATAATCTATTTCGTTGAGTTTCACAAATTTTCAACACAACATAGTCTGAAAGTTGGATCCACGTTCAACACAAAATAGTAGTAAGTTGGATCCACTCGACCAAACCAATTTAGGGTCATGCCGATTGTAGATCAAATCGTTTGAACTAATTTGGAGTTGGACATATTTCAGTTGGAATTAAACATGTGTTCAACTATATTCATAGACTTCTAACTTAAAAGTAATTAGCAACTAATGGACTTTTCCATATTTTTAATATTATTCTAATTTCCATCACATTTTCGATTTCCGATTCAATCCGTTTTTCTCATTTAAACCTAATAGTATAGGAATAACAGCTTATGTTACAGGAGATCGGGTACTCTCTTTATATCTACTATATGAATGGGTCTAAAGCGTAAAGAAGGACAATAATTTACATCTTAAGCGTTAAGACCCATAAAATATTAGGACCGTACTAAGTTCTAGGCTTTTTAACACATGAAGTGTCGTAACAACATACAAATACATGAGATTGATAATTTTGAGCTGATGAGTCTATCGCTTATTTACGAAAGCTTGTCTTGTGATTGCAATCTATAAAACAAAATAATCACAAACTAAATTTTCTTATAATTATTGTTCACATACGAAAACAACTTGCCAGTTTTTTCTTTCTTTTGTGTGGACCACTAATGATTTAAACATAAGGATTTTGTGGTTGACAAATTAAAACGTAAGGAGTTCAAGTTATATTAAATGTGTACATTCATTAAATTTAATAAATTGAAATTAGAGAAAATGATCAAATAAGGAGCTGATACGCGTCACATATGCATAATAATTGTTATATTGGAAGATAATTAAAGGAAAGAAAGAGAGAGGTTAGATTGGAGAAAGAAGAGTTTGATCCCTATAATTGAGACATAGACTTAAAAAAAGAAAAAAAAAGAGAGAGTGGCTGATGGAAAGGTTTAAGAAAGTGAGGATACAAGTTAATTAATAAAGAGTGTGGCTAATCAGAGATTTGACTATTATTTCTCCTCTTCGACTTCACCCCCACTTAATTAATTACCAAACAACACATTATGTAATTATTCACTTGATGGCTCATGTTTTTCAACCAGACAAAATACCTTTATATAATTGCTGTGTAATCAATCTTTAACTCATTAACAAATTTTTGAGCAATTAGTATCAGAAATGCCGACTGCAACGATAAGTCAATGGAATAATAAACCTGTGTAGAATGAAAAATTAGATACCCAAATATTTGAAGTCTATACTACTGCTACATGTGAATTTGGATTTTAAGTTCAAATTCCTGAATAAAAGACAATATATTCAAGAAATATAATTTTATATTATTAAGTTGTAAAGTACACGAACAAATGAAAGAGTGTATTTTGACTTCTTGTTTCAACGAAAAGAAGATGCATATGAGTTCTATGATTTTATCAACATGGATGCAAATATGTAAAATAATAAGTCGATTAGAAAATAAACATGAAAAGGAAAAAAATGTGGAAATGAGTTAAGGTCCTACTTAATGTAATTATGCATGAGTAGGATCATGGGTCATACTTTTCAACTAGACAAAAACACTTTTTATTATTACTTCTTTTTATCTTTTGAAAATCCATGTCACCTCCTTAAAAAATATCTTTCTAACTTTTTCATTTTAAATGTCGCCATTAACTAAAATTCAAAACTGCGTTTTAAACTTTCTAATTATTGCTTTTACTTTACTTAGAACTAAAGATTTATATATACTCACTATAAAAATATAAAAATCTTTCCGAATCAGTTCAGAATTTGAAAAAAAATATAAAGAAAAATTTTCGATTTAAATTTAAATTTAATATATTTAAAAATTTTTAGATTTTGCACTTATGCTTTTTAGAAAAATATTTGAAAAAAAATTCTATTTCATCTGTAGAGGTTAAATAAAAAAAAACATATCAATTTTTATAAATATAATATCTTGTTTGAATTCAAAGTTAATAAGAGATTTGATTATGAAGAAAACTAGAAAAGTAACCATAATTTTAGACTTTAATATCATTTCGTTACAACTATATATATATTTTAATGACGTGAAATGTTTTTCTCTAAACAAATACTTAAACTTAAAATCATTTTAAGGATTCCGTTAACGTGGACCCAATTGTCCAAAAGAGACGAGAAATGCATCTTTCGTTATATGTGCTGAAATCAAGTAAAGTCGAATACCTTTTCTTATTAAAAAAAACTGCGAATAATAAACACTAATGGAATGGTTTTCCCTTGGAGGGAAATATAATTAACAATCATTGCTTAACCTCCGTGATTAAAAAAGCGACGATCATTAATCATGTTGATGGTAATTTGTATTTCGGACCACATGTATATCAGTAAATGTAATAATGACATTTTTTTCTTCTAATGAATGTTAAATTATTCAAACCAAAAAAACCTTGTTATTTACATCAAATGCGTCATATGAAAATAATAAAGAATCAAAGGAATCTTCCTATTTTTACAAAAGAATCATTCTAAATAGGTGGTCTTAAGCTAAACCATAAGATGAAACCATAAGATGAGTCCATCATTATATATGTGTAGTTTCCGATTTTCCGAATCGAAAGGAACCTGTTTCTCATACTTTTTTCAATGTGCCTAATCAAAAGAGTTGCTGTAGAAGGATCTTCTCCATGTCGACGCCAGTTCCTTTCCCTCCAAATATAGTGTATTGTTACTTAGAAAATATATTTTAGCGTGAAAAGAAGGATCTTAGGCTGATTTGCGTTTGAACAAATTGATAGAATGTTGGAATTCCAATTTGTAATAATGACATTTGACCTCTGCTAATATCTCTCCGTCGGCGAACACCTCCATCTTTGTCTTGATGACGTGGTAAAACCTCAACTATTACTTAATATTAGTTGTGATACAATCGTACCTTCAAAGATTTGGAAGCTTAAAACAACACGTGCTTATTGTTTTGTCCCCAGCCTTAATTAACCAAAAGAATAGTGCTTCATAGGTATATCAATTTCAAGGACTATTTTGCTACATTATATTATTTATATGTGAATATTACTTTATTTGTGAATAAGGCATAATTGCTTGTTTGCATTTATATTTGCGTTTCCATGTTATACCAGTCATACCATTGTAACATAGAAGCTTAAACTCAAACATAAACGCAAACAAACAGTCAGAACTTTAAAATGTTTGACAAAGTTTGATCTAGAAGGGGTTAATTGCAGTAACTAGTTTCACAATTCAAATCACAAGTGATTTATAGATCTTAACTTCATCTAATAGTCGGTTTGTATCATTGCATGTCAAAAGAGTTTCAAGCAAATCATCTATGTTTGCATATGCATGCTATGTTAACCAACCATACACTTCACCTAAGTTATGCTAGCTATTTTTTTAGTAAAGATATATACATTTGTAATGATTTAGGCAGCTGTTTCACTCAAATCATCAGAATTCAAGACATAGTATAGATAGTTGCATTCCCGTAAGAAAAAACTCTGATCTCCTGATAGTGGACCTAGATTGTTAACATTCATGCTTGTAGGCTGTAGCAGCTAATGAGCAAATAAACAAACGAGAATGTAAGAGTATATATGCCAACTCTGAATCGTTTTTGGACTTCTTGATCGTTTCCGTTGAATCCGTCGTAGACAAAAAATTAAAAGCATATATCTTATTTATCCTGTCTATGCATGGTACAAAAATGATAGATACTTGCTAACTCTTTTTCAGCGTACCAATTGGTATCGTCGCACACATATAGGATGTTCAGCTTACTTTAAGACATCAACTATATATATATATATATATATATATCTTGATCTATCGTTTAAAATTAACAATAATGTTTACAGTGTCATTTATGGGGGTTGCTAGTGTAGAAAGAAAAAAGGATTGGATGATACATAATGTGAACAAATTAAAAAATAATATTTATACTTCCTTCAATTTTGACTGTTTATTATTTTAGAGAATTTTTTTTCGTTTCAAATTATTTGTCGTTTTAGATTTTTAATACAAAATTTATTATTTATTATTTTTTTATAATTATTTCTATTTTATAAATTATTTTATTATGAGTTGAATTGTATTTAAATAAATAATTAATGATGTTTTTGTATTGAAAATTAACATAATTAATATTCTTTTAATCTACGTGCATATTTTTAAAACGACAAGTAAATAAAATTTATGTAGTTTTTTATCAATTTTTAAAGCTTTTAATACTAACATGGACAAATTTAATTATATTTAAATTTATCGTGTGAAAAGTGATAAATTTGATAACTAGTTTAAAAGAGATAATCACAGTAGTAGCTACATGAAGTATAGTTTTAAAATATAAAACAGAAACAGTCACTGCAAAATCAACAGAGGAATGCTGCAGATTAATAATTATACTGAGAAGATGAATCAATATTAGTATTCCTGAAATAAAAAATACGAGGAAACAAAAGCTTGGTGCCACACACATTCTGGAATTGGACACGATAGAGATGTTTCAACAATCTCTTTCTTCACTACTTTCGTAGAGTATTGCCTCTCTAAGCAAGCTTTCTTTGTACTTGGAACAAGGAAATATATATATATTCTTGTGACCGAATCATGAGTTTTCTGTTTTTGTCCCACTTTTGCAATCATCATTCTACTACAAAATGATGCGCTCTTGCTTTAATTTCCGCCTCTTTTATTCGTCTCCAATTTTTTTTCATCATTGGTTGTTTTATTTTTTATTTTTATTTTTTTACCATCCGTGAGTTTTTGAAAACAAGTAACTATTGAGTCATTGACATGTTGGTTTAAATATATATATTTAATCTATTGTTTTGACTTTGCATCCAATATCATTTTTCTTTCTTTTTTTTCCACCATCCAACACTAACCTCTTCATTTTGCAGCTATAGAATTCTAATAATTAGTGTACACATGAAGATTTACATTCTGGATATAATGTACTAAACAATATGTGGATATAAAGATGTACGGTTTTTTTACTAATCACATTAACTTTCTACGCATCCTTGAAGAGTTTACGGATATATATATAATTATTTATGCATTTCATCAGTTTATGATCGGATATCCGGGTTTCGTCAAAGTGCCCGACGACTAGTTTTGGAAATGAGCCAGATCCTTGTATTTTTATACATTATATATTGTCAATGGTAAGCTAAAAGATATGTCAATGCATTGGGTCTAAGCCTTACTATTTTTTCCTCCAACAGATTGCATGATTAATTACAGCTCATTTCTCGTAATGGCGCTGCTTGACCTCTATAGCAAAAACTATTGGACCATACGGCTAGCTACTTGATGGCCAAAACATTTGACCTGAACTTATCCCTTTTAATCTTTTTTTCCTTTTGTCTTCTTCTTGTTTTAATAGCTATTGATCTTCCACCTCTTTGTCCATACTTTCATGTCGAATAATATTCCTCTAGGACCTTGGAAGAGACAAGTCCTACTCTCATGAACATGCATGGCTTCTCGAAGATAAAACCAAAGTCAACGTAAACCTCTCTCCAACTTGAAAATTTTAAATGCTCAATCATTTGGAAGGCGGCGATTCTTTTGTATTTCCATTAGAAACTGTACAAAACATCACCGTGACTTTCTATGCACATAAACATAAAATATATGCCCGCACTTACTTTCAGCCATTTTTATTCTAATAAGCCCATATAGTATACGTCAATGTGTGTATATCATATTAATCTATTTTTGGCAATTATATTTACCACCATATGGATCACAGCTTGTAATTTAACGGTTTTGCCAATCCTACCGCCGTCTCATGATCTAAATATAATCCTATGAATATGTGTGTTAATGTGTGCATGTGTCAATTGTAGACGAAAAAATATATCACGACATATATGTCAAGTTATATATTTTAAATGAAAATAAATTAAACATGAGGATTTGTTAACTTTTTTTCTGTAGTATAACTTCGAAATACTGGGGGAACTTAGTTTTAATAATGTTTGTAGGATTTCATTTTCAGCAAATGTTTTGAGCTATCTGCTCCCATCACTCCAATGTCATTCGGCCTACCTTCTGATATGATAAATATCTCGAATCTTTTCCCTCCACCAGAATCAGTATCTGAGACTGTGTAAAGGATCTCCAGTAGCAATCAATGTGCTACTTTTGAACCGAGATTTCAAAATATGAGATGGGTGATGCTTTTTCTCAAACAACCTGTGGAGAAAGGCAATAAAACCTTCCCAAAAGGTCTAAGAAATGCAATGGCGTCGAAAATGTCGAAAAGGTCGTAGGTCATCTGATTAGGCTGTTTAGATGTGATCAGATCGTGATCTCTTCTACCTCTTATTTTTATGGCTTCTACTTGCATGTATGTTATCTATTACTTTGTGAAAGACTCTTCGAAACTATATGACCCAAAAGTCATATCCTTCTATTACTTTGCAGCATTTTAATAGCAAAATTTGGTTTTTAAAAAACTTAGTTTTAATAGATTAAATAAAATTTTATTTTAAAATATGTAAATGATATATATTCATAGGACAAACTTAGAGTTCAATTGAAATTATAGTATATCATTCGTCACGTTATGATTAGTTTGAGGTAAACTACGCGATTTCTTCTTGTTAATTACAAAAAATATGTCAAATTAGACAGGTTGGATATACAAGGGATTGTGTGTTTTTTTCGTTGTAATGATATTCTTCAATTATGCTGATGATGATTTTATAATTCATTAAGACTCAACTTAAGCTAGTAGCTTAATATATATAATATATTCGTGTTCAGCTAATCATGATTTTATTTATTAAAAAGCAGTTCTCTTTCCTATAATACGATAATAATGAGAACGCATCTACTATCATAATATACGTTTCTAAACAGTTATTGTTGTTCTTATGTAAAAACATGCTTAAAATCAAACAAACCTTTAAGTTTGTTTTTTTCTTTTACACGTTAGATTAACCTCATCAATACTCTCTCTGTTTCTTAAAGATAAATGTTTCAAAAAAATCTTATGTTTAAAAAAACATAGATTTTTTTTAAATTTTATATGTATTTTTAACTAATTATTAATGATAAATTGTAAATTTCTAGAAAAATAATTAAAATTCTTGAATTATTATTGATTTAAAGTTATTGAAAATTATTCATTACAGAGATAATAATGTATATATTATTAAATTTTAATGTATTTTTTTTAATATGTGTAAAAACACATTAACATTCATCTTTTAGAAATAGATGGAGTATAAGCATCTACACAAACTTATAAGTTACATCTGGTAAAATAATGTCTATGTAAATTAGAATATATATATATATATATATTTTTTTTTTTTGGGTGAAAAGTGTTATGTAAATTAGAATATTAGTGGTTACGCGACCAAATTATTGCATAGTGGAAACATTTATGGCTATTTTTCCACTATCACTTTGCGTACTTAAATTGAACAACTTATTTACATTCTCTGGACATCAAGGTCTTTCTTTTGAGATCAAAGTAGGAAAAATAAAAATATAATAAAAACAAAAGAGTACCAAACAATATTAAATTTCTTTGTCAAACCAAAAATATTGAAATTTCGTATTTTGGGGGGACAAATAATTTTAGATTCGTACAATGCTTTCATGGAAATGAGTCTGTTGTTGACCGATGGTTTGCTTTTTTACCTTTTTGCTACAGTATATACAAAATTCTGAATTTTGGGTAAGCTCTCTTTTTTTCTTTTTTTTTCACCAGTAAGTTTTCTTTTTTAGGTTTGAAACCAATTGTTAGTAATATATATATCGGATGTATAAAAATTAAATCAGCATCCCTCAATACTTAGCAAATTGATCATTCGAACTAGAATATTGTATCCCTGAACAACAGTCGTTTAATCAACTGGAGTAGTTGCCCTTAGTTAAGTTTATATTTTTCGTTTGTATTTTAACCATCAGATTTTACTCTATCTTATAATATATATATTTTCTCCAAATATAAAATTTTCTATATTCAATTATATAACTTGCATTTTTTGGTCGGCTAATCTAACTACAGTTTTATCCATAACATTTCAGGTTATATACTCTCTTTCTTCTAATATTAAAAAAAATTATTCCATTTTATTTGATTTTCTCAATTTATATGTAAATATTATATTTATTTAATATGTTGCAATTAATGATATTTTACAATATTTTTGTGATTAGTTAGTTATATTTTTAATTAAATATAAAATAACTATTTTAATGTAAAAGTAAATACATTTATATAAATGGTTTCTTAATTCTTGTGCTTTTAACTAAAACATTTTATAATTCAGAAGAGAGGGAGTATAACTATTAATTTATTGACTTGGGAAATAATGTAAAAATAAGAATTTCTAATGTGTTTATGTGCGTGGAAAACTATAAATCACATTTATAATCAAACGCAGGTTATATAAGCAATACAATAATGCTTTTTCTAGTGGAAGATAAATTTCTTTAATTGATTTTGTATCTATCTTTTAAGAAAAAGTAATAATAATTTACGAGTTTATCTCTAAAGTATTAACCACGATTTCTTTCTATTTTGTAAAGCAATCAAATAATTTTTTATTTTTTACTAGGTTTTCAGTTTTCAGTTCATCTCTTGGCTTTTCTATATATTGTGGTCCCATCAATGGTGTCAATTAATTCACCAAGCGATTATAAAACAAAAGTGTTACAGCAGAAATCGCCAATCACATTTTCTTTCAATTTATAATAATTTCTTTATCTTCTTCCATCCTCTTCAAGCTTATAGAACCTTCAGAGATCATAAAACTCTCTATCTCTCTACAAAAATCTATAGCTTCTTGTTTCTTCATTACTTTTATAAAAATGGGAAGACATTCTTGTTGTTATAAACAGAAGCTTAGAAAAGGCCTTTGGTCTCCTGAAGAAGATGAAAAACTTCTCAATTACATAACTAGACATGGTCATGGCTGTTGGAGTTCTGTTCCCAAACTCGCAGGTTTGGTTTCCGTCATCTCCTCTTATCTTTGAAAAGTTTAAATATTTGTATCTGTAATGTTTAAACATACGCATTGGTATGCTCATACAGGTTTGCAGAGATGTGGAAAGAGTTGTAGGCTTAGGTGGATAAACTATTTGAGACCAGACTTAAAGAGGGGAGCTTTCTCTCAAGATGAAGAAAGCTTGATCATTGAGCTCCATGCTGCGTTAGGCAACAGGTTAGCGAATTATACTTATATGGAGCTTCTGAATTCATTTTGACATATATCTCGTTTTTAAAATCGATTTTGAATGTTGTAGATGGTCTCAGATCGCAACTCGGTTACCAGGACGAACGGACAACGAGATCAAAAACTTTTGGAACTCATGTCTTAAGAAGAAGCTGAGAAGAAAAGGCATTGACCCAACAACACATAAACCCCTAACAAGCGAACTTCAAACTCTTAATGTCCAAGATCAGAAGCTGACGTCATCAAATACTTCAGAAGTTGTAAAGTCAACGGGTTCGATAAACAACCCACATGATCATCAGTCGATGGTCGTCTCATCGCAACAAAATGCGTGGTGGTTCCCGGCGACCACGACGACGCTTAATCAAAACGCTGCGTTTTGCTTCAGTTCAAGTACAAACCCAACGGTTTCAGATCACATCGTATCATTAATCTCATCAATGTCTACGTCATCCTCTCCGACACCAATGACTTCAAACTTCAATCCTGTTCCACACAACTGGGAACTCAACTACTGCAGCAACACAGTTCCATCTCAAAGCAATAGTATCTACAGTGCTTTCTTTGGTAACCAATACACAGAAGCTAGCCAAATCATGAATAATAATAATAATAATAACAATAATAATCCAGTAGTGGATCATCATCATCATCATCAAGACATGAAGTCATGGGCATCAGAGATTCTCCATTACACAGAACATAACCAAAGCTCAGAAACTGGTTTAGAAGCAGAAGTGAAGCCAGACATTGCCAAGTACTACTGGAGATCAACATCATCATCGTCATCACCAAATGAAAGCGCTGCGACATTACTACATGATGCTGACGTGGAGTTGTACGGTAAAAACCTTCAAAATCTTAATAGTGTGGCGTTTGATCAGAGCCTTTAGATTATTTAACATGTGCTAGAGAGTCTAATCAGAATTTCTTCAGTTTCTATTCACATTCAAGGACCCGAGTTTATTTGATTGATAGATACATCATACATATATAAATATTATATAAATATTCTGCATGTGTGTAAGTATATATTTATGTTTTTTGGTTGTGTAAATTTTCTGCTTGTGTATTTTGTTTCTTTATATTTTTTTGTGCTAAGATGTAATTCCTTTTTTCTTCTTCTTGTCATGACTTTGACCTAAATATATAGAGTTTCCCGTTATATCTACATCTATGCTAAGTTTACTTCATAAAGGTTATTTCACGATTATAAAAGATAATTGAAAAACCTAGAAAGTAAAGTAAACATGTCCCGGTCGAGGTGGATAGTGTTTTTTTCTTGAAGGACAGGTTCATAGATCCTAAGTTGGGGTGGAGACTTCTTCGGAAAAGTAATTCCGGACAACGAGGTGCATGCGTGAATAAATGAACCGAAATAGCCACAATATTTTGTATTAAAACATCGAATCTGCAGAATGATGTGTGCTCGAATATAATATTCAGTTTTTGGCTATATTACTTTTATATTATTCCTTCCATTTTTATTTATAAGAGATTTTAGACATTTTTTATTTTATATACTCTCTCTATTCCAAAATATATAATGTTCTAATTAAAAGCATGTATATTAAAAAATCATAAATATATTTACTTTTATACAAAATATTATTTAATAATTCATTACAAATTATTTAATAATTCACTAAAATTATTCTAACAAATCACAAAAATAGTGAAGAATAAAATGATCATAACATAATAAATAAGTTTAAATTTTGCATAAAAACTTGTAAAAAATTCATACAAAATGGAACAAAAAAAAATCTAAAACATCATACAAATTAGAATAGTAGAAATAAGAATTTCTCACATTTTTATGCAAAATTAATCATTAGTAGTTTTGGATTTATCATAAAACAGTAATACTTCTCTTTCTAAACTCATTTTAATTGGATAACTAAATATAGGTATGGTAGCATTTAAGTTTTTAAATAACAATTTTTTTTATAATTTTCATGCTTTTTGGAAAATCCCCTTATAAAAAATAGAGAGATCGGAATACAATTCACCTGATTATGTTAGCATTTTAAGAAATTACAAATATTTTTTGAAGTTAATAAAATTCAGAAATTGATTTCAAATAAAAAAATTAGTTAGAGTAGGCTTTTTATGAAAATTAGGAATATTTATATCTTAGATTACTATTCAAGTTATTATGTTTACTTTTTTTGATATGTATCATTACGTTTACTTTAAATATGAAATACTGTTTGATTAATTTTTGGTTTTGGTTTTGGTTTTTAGTTTTATTTTAAAAGTAAATAAATGGTGATTTATCTAAATATGAACTAAAATTTAGGTAATTGTTGATGAATCATATTTTTATTTACAAAAACTATCAAAATATTTAATAAAAAAACAATCATGGTATGTCATTATTTTTTTAAAAGAACCCCTAAAACATTGATTTTGGTTTTTTGAAAATTTGTTAGAAAATTCAAAATTAATTTTTTTTGTTTATAGAAATTTATTTTTTTCATAATCTTGAATGGCAATAAAATAGATTCTTAGAGAAATAAAAACTAAAAACCATTTCAGAAATCACAAATCAACTTGACAAATAATCTAATTGTTTTTAATAACCCGAACAAAAAAAACTAATCAAATTTTAAAAGAATTTATATTTACTTTATTCTTTATTTTAATATTTTTTTAAAAAGACTTCACTAAAAATAATTTATTATTTTAAATTATAAAATTTTAGGTTTTACTACTGTTTTTCTAGTTGTAGGCCAAAAATAATTATAATTATTTTTTCGTCTTCGAAAATTAAAATTAAGACCTAGTTTATACCTTTCCGAAAATCTTGTTTATATTTAGCGGGTTGAACTATCAACACCAAGCTAGAAGTGAAAATGTATAAATGGGACAATTCATCTTAGAATGGAAGTCCATCTTGTCTCCTGTAGGGAGAGAGGTGTGCTTCACTTCTGAACAGTCTCATACTCGTTGCTTTTACTATTCAGATTTCCCACAGTTTTGAAAATGACTTGTGAAAATTGGAAGATGTATATATATACATGTGAAAATTAAGACCAATCTGTGAGTTCAGCGTTTTCGTGCATAAAAGAATAGACTAAGTTACATGTTATTGTTTCTTGAATGTTTTTAACTAATTCATTTAACTGAATACTTTTATTCATAACTGAGTTTGAAAAAAAAAATTGTTTCTGAGATCTTCATTCGTCGATCAGTTTATATTTTTTTTTAAAGTTGATATAATACAAATGATTATAGGTTTTTACAAGTCCCAGACTCTCAGTTTCTAAGAAATTAACACAAACAATTACAAGTTTACAAATTAGTTTAGATTTCGATTTATTGTTATAATATCGTTTACCAAAAAAAGAAAGAAGTCATGCGCGTATAAAAAGGGACCCTTGATCTTTGTAAGGTGTTGAAATACGAAACTCGAAGGTGTGTATCTTCTGACAATATCCCAATATAATTCACACGAGGGCAGCTTTTGAGTTGGTAATTTTTTTTTAATAGTGGACCAAAAGTCCTATGCTTGCAGAAGAAGGGACCCTTATTAGTGACATCGTGTTGATAAAACTGGAAAAGCCATGCAAGAGATAAACAGAAGAGCAAGCAAATATTGTACATTTACGATTTATTATTAGTTAATGAAAAATCAGTTTAACCCGATCTAACTTGCCAGATTTAGAAGAGTTATGTAATCAAATATGTGCGTTGATGGTAATTTTGACATGCTTTAGAATTTATATTGTGATGATCATGGACTTATTGGATATCTGAGCATCGAGCCTGATGAAAATGATGTGACTCTGTGAGCAATTATATAGTTTTTCGTAAGCCAAAATCAAAAGAAGAGATGAAAGTGACTTACATATATTGTCGGCTATTATTAGATACACTGACGCCTATATGGCTTCTCTGTCTGATAACTATATTTTCGGTCCGACTTTATTAAGTCTTCAAATTTATGATGCTATCTTTTAATTCTAAATATAATTCTAATTCATTGATGATTCTTTCTTGCTTAATCTATATTGAGCAAGAGCAACTATCTTAGCACTGAGTAAAACTCATAACCTTCTTAATTAATAGAACTACATAATGCGCAACGTTGTTTTCCATTATGTTAGGTTTACAAATGTTTTGAATGAATATTTTTTCTTAATAGAAACATACACTATTCATGACCATCAGTACATTCGTACTAAACAGTCTAAACCGATAAGAAAAAAAATGGTTTACAATCTACATTACATAGGTGATCAAATATCTTACATTCATCATTGATCTACCACTATAAAAGAAAATGTTAATTAATTAGCGATAATGTGTACGATGAATTAGATATGATTTCTTACGTTGCCTTTTTTTTGTATACGTACAATAATCTTATATAATTGAATATATCAAAAAGTTATCGCAATTACTAATTTAATATCATGAAACCTAAACAATCGAATTTAAACTCTTTGACTTGAAGCAAATGGATAAAAGCGAAAATTAAAATCAAAAGGTCTATAATTCAACTGTATGTATTTTGCGTAAATAATTGATAAGTAGGATTGTTTTTAAATAAGAAATCAAATAATATTATACGGACAATATCATTTAATAGTATTTTATATTTTCATATTTATCATGAATAGAGAAACAAGACAAACCGATGTTATACAAAGCCAAAAATGACTATTAGTTTAATATTCCCCCCAAAGTTGATTGTTGAATGAGAATATAAATACAAAGGATTCTCTAGAATTTTCAAAAGCAAACGTTTATGAGTTGATCATTTGTATCTTGAAGACTTATAGAAAAGGCATTTTTTATCCTTACACCTCATAATTTGCATGTGAGCCAAAATAATTGAGGCCCTACTTTAATCATAACTTTCATTTAAATATCACAATCACAAAAATATCACTACTGATCAATTTATTCGAACAAAATTTTTTTATAAGTTTCTCAACTTGTCTTTAAAATAAAAGAGCTATTGTATATGTTATATATATATATATATATATATGTATATTATATGTATGTATGGAGTCCTTTATTGAATCAATTTTCAAAAAGATCGTTGTCGTTGTCTTTTAAATATGGAGATAACGATAACGTAAACAAAAAAACTAGCTTAAAGACAACGATGTGGCGGTGTCAAGGCAGTATTATAAAGTTGCATTATTAACCAGCCATGGGAACTAAATATTTAAAACGTGAGACTACTATTTCACGTATAAATAAGTGGGAAATCGGAATTGAACCAACTAACTCAGACTGCTCTAATCTGATGAACTTAAACAAACTTTAAGTAAACCAAAAACTGCTTTAATCTAAAGAAAATAGTATCTCTAGAAAAATTTTAGAAATGAAATGCATTTTTTGGACCTTCACTAGAAATGAGAAATTAAATTTTAGAGATGGAATGTATTTTTTTCTGCCTTTAAATTGTCACACATAGAATAAACTCTAGAAATACACCAAACGAAGGAAATGTGTGCTTACGTACATGTGTTTAATTATGTAAAATGTTTGATTAAAACCAAACTTAATTTTCATTTTAATTGTTAACGACAAAAAACCATCGCAATTGTGCTGGTATTAACTATTAATTAAGTATTAAGCATAATCAATTTTGTTATGAATTTAAAATTTTGGCGTACTTCTGATGAGTTGATAATCTAAAACAATTGAATTTGTTGATTTTTTGTTGATTTAGTCAGAATATTTTAATGAATGGTTGTATGTCTCCAAAAGGTTCACTAGTAGTCTACCAAATTAGATCTTCTATCTCTTCTTCGTATGAAACCCTTTCATAGATAATTTTTCTTTGTGGTGAATTCTACATAAGTTGAGTATGTATTTTAACTATCTGTTGAATTAGAATATTTCATCTTGATTTCCATTTGAAATGAACTCAACTCTCATGTCTCCTTATTTCTCTTCAGCTTCATACTCTCTTCTCCAAACTCCAATATCTGATGTCTACATCACGCAGCCCACTTAATAAAGTCCAAGGCCCATACCAATATCACGATAAAAAAGAAAGAACAAGAGGTAAATATAGGTGACTAGAGTTACCGAGGACACAGTAAAACAAGCCATCAGCAGTGGTCGGTGGCCCGAAAAGGATCGTCGGATGGACCAAGGGTTACCCGCCAACAAAGAGGCATGATGTTCTATTAGTCAAAACGCAAGGATGGTAGTTTAAAGGCGAGATCCAGCGCATGATGTAAAATGAAGAAAGGTCTGATGACCAATTATAAAGAGGTGGAAATACTATAACATCATTTGTTTTAAATTATATTCTGATTTTTTAAAAAAGAAAATAAGCGAATTTATATAACAAAGAAATAATTTGTTTATATCAATTTGGCGATTAGAATAGATCCAATAAAAAGATTAAAAGAAATGTAATTGAACTGAAATATATCCTATCTAATTGTGTGTTTCTCTTTTCATAGTCTTTTAGTTGTTGATTCATAGCCATAGTGATGTATGCGCACTTGTTTTATTTCCCGTTCATTAATTAAGTACTTTTTAGTAAATGATAATATGGAATGACTTTCTGGAATAAAATATGTTGAGTGTTATTTCAATCTCGTTAGGAAAACTTTTTTTTCCCAGTGAGGAATTGGTACGTACGAAAGGATACAATACAACAAGAACACTTAGATATGAAAGATTTGAAACCTCTTTTTCTTTTCACTTCGCTTCGTATATGAAAAAAAATAAAAATGAGAAGATCAATCATCTGAAGACCAGATTGTGGCAGCTCCTATCACACGGGTACGGACAATCTATTAGCTTCACTTCTGCTCTATCGAAATACCAATCTCCAACCGCTATCGCCACCGCCTAACCTCAGTTCCAAGAAAGTTAGGCGAATCAATTATTTTAAAAATGTAATGAACAATGTAATCGCAAACGCATATATTGGCGTTTAAAACAACCGAGGGCTTCTCGAGGGAAATGAACATGAAGTTATTACCTTTTTGTGGATAACAGGAGAATCATCGGCGAACCAAGTGTCTTGCCTTTCGGTTTGGCAATGAGCAAAACATGAGTTTATAAACAAACCGTTCTTTCTTGACTTCGAGAATCCCGTTACAGCTCTCAACATTTGATTTCTAAACCCTGTTCAAGAACAAACAAAAGAGTGGTCAGGTCGGGTCAGTTCATTTAGAAGGAAAAAAAAAAGATCTGTATTTTTAGATGATTGGACCTTGCAAGAACCGAATCTGTGCTGGATTGCATCTTCCATGGTTTAATCTGCATTCATGCCAATAACCTCTAGGATCTGCACTTGGCGGAGCAATACTGCTTTGAATCTGTTAAAACAAATCAGTCAAAACCAAATAAAAAATAAAGGTTACTTTTTTATAATCTCAGTTTTATAATCAACGTGGAAAAAGAAGAAATGTCACCTGCCAAATATCATATGCTGCATTGACAATAAATAGTGGGGTTTTCATCTGACTGATCAAGTTCTGAGGGAAGAAACACTGTCACAAATCAAAGATAAAGAGCTTACGCGTCAGCTTTTGCCTTTATAATACAAAAGAGAAGCGATTCAGACTAAAGGAGGAAGAGCTTACAGAAGTTGGATTGAGGTGGTTTGTGCACATATGTGGCAGATTGTTCCTCACTCCCTACCAGATTAATTACCAAATAACAGCAAAATTTTGTAAGGTAATAATCTTTTTTTATTTGTTTTTGAAGTTTCTAATATGAAGATGAGGTGTAAAGCATCACACCTGCAACTGCACAACGCCGTTATATAGATTCCTGATGGTGTGGCCACCGGACACATCAGGCCTTTAATCACAGAAAACAAGCGGTTTCAATAACAGCCACATGAGAAGAAGCTGGCTCTGAGAAGAAGAAGAAAAGATTCATGAGAGAAGTAACTTACGTGTCCAGGAACAAGCCAGCATCGCTTAAGCACTTGACTTTGATAGATCTTGAAAACAAGTTTCTGAATTCGTCACAGCGTAAAATTACTGCTAGACCACCTGCAGAGCATCCAGAAAGAAGTGCCTGAAGAGTATTAAACAAGTTAAGAATAAACTGTTTGATCAATGTAAAGAGACAAGGCTATAAAGCAAAAGGAAGGACAAAGTGAAAACACCTGTTTGGCATTTCGCATTCCCTTTGCTTTCAAGTCGTCCATTGCTGCTCTCCATATCCGCTCTCCTCTAAACTGAAGCCGTGCAGCCTGAAAAAAAAAAAAAATTACGTGTTAAAAGAGAATAACAACGTAAAGTCTTAAACCCTCAAAACTAAGAATTTTCAAATCAAGAAAATGGAACGAAGTTCTATCTTTCTTGAGACAGATAGTATCGATAATAACCTTGTTCTGACTATCCCCACTGAAGGAACCACCGTCGCAGTAACGAAGCTTGACTCTATTCCAGTTGAAAAAATCTGTATGACATTGCCAAAAAAGGTTAAAAACAAAAAAATTGTGCTAGTTGTTTCTTCAATATTCTATTTACGGATAATTAAAAAGCCTGAAGACAAAAAATAAAATAAAAAAGACCTGGATTTTCTTGAGCTTTATTGCTAAGTATTCCTGTAAATTGTATCTGTTTCTCCATGTAGTTAGAGGATCCACGACGACTCTTCTTTCGGTATACACAGTTCCTAATGTTGTCACACCATCCTCCTCCCTTTTTCCACATTTTCAATATCAACACACACATTCCAGATTTTAAAACTAAAGACAGACTTAAAAACCATAAGCTTTTTTTGTTTTATACATATTTAAATACCGAAACAAAATCTTTTTTCGCTAACCTCTAATTGAATTAGCCAGCTGTTGGCTCCGGATCCATGTCCACGATGTAAGTGATATCCAGGCAATGTTCCATCCAAACAAACTGTAATTAAAGACACAAACAAGATTTCTCTTTCTCAGATCTTAGATTCAAAACACTTGTTCTGTTTTTACTTCTTTTTTTACCCTGACATAATAACACTGATGTTTTGTACTTTTATAGCCATATTTTAGATGCACATACACAATGTGTCTCACATTCCAAATTCAGAAACTAACGCATTGCAAAATGCAACTGCTGTAACTGTCTTACACACTGATTAATCCAATTTATATTTAGATTTATGACATACAATGCTCTGCTTAAATCTGAGAATGTCATTGGACTATAAATAAGATAAACAAACAAAACAGAAAAACAAAATGAATTGAAGTAAAGCAGAGAGAGAGAGAGTACCAGCTCCTTTGGCACCAGCTCCTCTGATAAGTGTGAGGCCAACCATTAATGGGTTGAAATTGGAGCTAGCTTTGGAGAAACCATACTCTAATTCCTCAATGCGATCTAACTCTGTGACATTGAACTGTAGATACTCATTTGCCTCAATCCCAAGAATCAATCCTGTTACCACAACCCCAAACAAGAAAAGCTTCCTCATTTCTCTTACTCTTTCTTTCTAAGAGTCGCAAATGCGTAGAGTAGAAAAACGAACAGACTTTCTAAGGATTTCAAACAGATGCAAGAACTTGCATGTGTTTTAGTGAAAGAATCGATCTCTGTTTCAGCTTATAATGAGGAAGAAGAAGGAAGAGACAGAGCAGTGGAGAAGTGAGTGAAGTAGACTGTTTAAAAAAAAAACAAGAAAAGATTTCATGGCTGGATTCACGTTTGGAATCTCATTACCTTGGTTTTCTTAATTAATTGATTATACTAATAAAAAGGTTATAATTAATAATCGTATTTTTTTGCGCCAAGTAAAATAAAATAGTCGTAATTAAGACAGGGAGACCATCTTTTTGTTTACTAGATCTTGGTTCATACTTGAAAACATGCAACCATAAAACATAACATGAAACCACACAAATAAGTACTACGATTAACAACTTTAATTTTATGGTATTTTCTAGATCACGCGTTGAAAAGTATTATTTATTCACTTAATAGCTTTAAACTGTGTTATCTATCTATGATTTTTTCTCCCCACACCTACCACTTATCTCTCTGTCTTAATGGTTTTCAAGAAGCACTACAAAATCATGAGCGACAATTACGGAATTGGTAATCATGTAACGCAGTTTACCCATTTATATTTTAAAAACATTCTTTAGGGTTTTAAACATACTGTATCATTGTTTTGATTGAGTCTGAAGTAATCAAGGATAATTAATACACAAACCCCCCTAAACCCTATTTCGTCAAAGAGTGGCATATATAGGATTTAAAATAAGAAATTCAAATTCTTTTCTCTGCATCAGAAGATCGATCCTTCACAGAAACAAACAGATCTCTTTTAATTTGAATTTTTTAATTAATAAGTATAAGTCCAAACTCTTTGACTAACCAAGAAAATGCCATAATTTATGGGGGAACAAAAAAAAAATGATAAGCCAAATGTCTTATTGTATTATCGGTTTGAAACTATATGGCTGGGAGAGAAATAGAAAGAAAGTGGTGGGGCTATTTATAAATCCGATGCACATGTTACGCCATTACAAAACAAACAGCCCCAGACGCCACGGTGCCCCTACTATCGTCCACTCAACTCTGTTTCTTTTTTATTTTTGTAAGAAGGACCTTAGTTTCAATTTTATTTGCGTATGAGCTCCAAACACTGGGATTTGTTAACATTTCCACCTTCATTCAATGCTTCAAATATGGTTTTACATTTTTTTCCTTTATTTTCTTGGTTTTAACAGTTTAAATCTATTAGTAACACTTAATACTTACTATTATTTTTTTTTCACATGATTCTCAATATATATATTTTTTGTTTGGTTATATCTGGAGTAATAACTATTAAAACATGGCATCTTCAACAACAAACAATGCAAGTTTACGGGAATTGGCCGGCAACTTCTTTACAAAAAAAAATTGAGGACTTGATTTTGAAGTTTGGAAATATGAAGGGCACCGTAACGGCCTTGCATTTTTCCGTGGGGCGTAATTAATACGTACGTTTCTCCATAAAATCGTGTCGGTGAGTTTAGAGGTAATAGTACTAATTTAAATGATCACGTACCACCACCACCGTTTCAGAAACAATGCTACTCACAATGATTATATTCGTTATCAATAAATATTAATAAATTAGTCATTAGAGAAAGATCACGTCTCAGTGTATCACCACCGTTGCGTTCTTTGGTTTTTACTTCCTGCCCCCCCATTACGATTCCCATGCACGAATAATGAAACGTCCCGTATTTTTATTTATTTATTTATTTGGCAACTCAAGTACATTTTCGTTTGCTCCATCTCCCCATACATATATGGCTTTTTAATTAAAAGATCCTTCACAGGAAAATAGATCTCTTAATTCGAATATTCACAGATTTCCTCCAAAATAAGTATAGGCCAAAATTAAGTCAAAAACTCCTCGACTAACAAAGACAATAGCGCATGAGCCTTAACCAAACCAGCGACTAAAAAGAAAGTACGTAACTGGGAAGTGGGAATATAGCCCATGGGCCTTAAACAGGCCTATTAACACCAAGCCTAATAAAGCTGACCAAAGTGGATTTTAATAAAGAAGAGCCCACACGTGTTGAGGAGGCGGGAAAACAAAAGACCATCGGCGCCGGAGAGACCAAAAAGTCCGCTGAGAGAGAGACAGAGACCTTCGCTCGACAATTCGCTGTCCGTCATCGCCATGGGTATCAAGGTCCGATGCGTTTACTATGAAACTAACCTCTTGGTTTCAATTTTCGTTATAATTTGCGATTCCTGAATTCGATCTAAAGGCATGTGTTATGTTTTGTCTGTTAGGGTTTAACGAAGCTTTTAGCCGACAATGCGCCTAATGCCATGAAAGAACAGAAATTTGAGAGCTTTTTCGGTCGGAAAATCGCTGTGGATGCTAGCATGAGCATTTACCAGTTCCTTGTCTGTTCCTTCTTCCTTTTGTGTATTCGCATTAATCTCACTCAAAGAGTGTATCTTTCTTATGTAAATTTGAACCCTGAGTATCGATAATGTCGCAGATTGTGGTGGGGAGAACTGGGACTGAGATGCTCACCAATGAAGCTGGTGAAGTCACCAGGTTATCTATTATCACTCTTCACTGTCTCCACATTTGTAGCGATTTCGGTCTAAAGTGTTGTGCTTTTCGCGTCTTTTTACCATTTTGTTTTCTTACATGTAGTGTTAATGTTGTGTCTCTGATTTTTTGTGCTTCTAGCCATTTACAAGGGATGTTTAATCGAACCATTCGTCTTCTCGAAGCTGGAATTAAGCCTGTGTAACACTCTTCTCCCAAACTCTTTATTTACTTTCTTCTGTTGGTAGTGCCCGCTGGGTTTGTCTTTGATTATTACTTTTGCTAAATTAGTTCTCAATGTTTGCTATAGCTATGTTTTTGATGGGAAGCCCCCGGAGTTGAAGAGACAAGAACTGGCAAAACGGTATATATAACTGTCTCGGCTGCTGCTTAAATTGGTGTTTCCATAGAGTTTCTTAAATGTTGTTCACTGTGGTTTTACATATTTGACTCTTGATTCAGTTACTCCAAGAGAGCCGATGCAACTGCAGATTTGACTGGTGCAATTGAGGTTTGTCACTCTTACTCGCCTTTCGAGTTACTTATTTTACCACCGAAAGAGCCTAACTTTGGAAGCCGTTCCATGCTGACAGGCAGGAAACAAGGAGGACATTGAGAAGTACAGCAAACGAACTGTGAAGGTTGTCTATTCTTTTCCAACCTATGAATCGTTGGACTTCTTAGTTTTTATACTATCCATTTCAAAGCATTGACTCTAGTACCCTTGTTAATACATGTATAATCTCCCACTCTTCAGGTGACAAAACAACACAATGACGACTGCAAAAGACTCTTAAGACTCATGGGGGTGCCCGTCGTTGAGGTGCTTATGTGCAGAATCCCCAGAGCCTAAATCGCTGCTAACTTTTGTCTTTCTTCCTAATAATCGAAATGGCTTAAGTTTCGAAAAAGAGACTCATGTTTTTTTACATACAGGCCACATCCGAAGCAGAAGCGCAATGCGCTGCACTTTGCAAATCAGGGAAGGTCCGTATTCTTTTTTATGTTCTCTTCTCAGATCTTTTACTGACAGTTTAGAATGACCAGTGTCTAAGTGGAAGTTTTACAAGGTATATCAGCTGCAATGTTTCCTTATTATATGCTTCTATTCTGTTTAGGTGTATGGTGTGGCTTCTGAAGATATGGATTCCTTAACTTTTGGAGCTCCTAAATTTCTTCGCCACCTGATGGATCCTAGCTCCAGAAAGATCCCCGTCATGGAATTTGACATTGCCAAGGTTTCCCCCTCACACACACACACACGCTATTCCTTCTTCTACTTGTTATGTAAATTTAGATTATTTCTGATCTTTTGGTCTTGTATCAGATTTTAGAAGAGCTTCAACTTACCATGGACCAGTTCATCGACTTGTGCATATTGTCGGGATGTGACTATTGTGACAGCATCCGAGGTATCTAGAGTTTTTTTTTCTTTCTCTGTTTATATGTTTCAACTGTGGGTGAAGTAGATCAACATTGTGGTTTTTTTCTCTGTTAAAAGTAGAACGCAGGTCAGAAATTAATATGTATTTTGTACCTCAGGTATCGGAGGGCAGACTGCCCTAAAGCTCATTCGCCAGCATGGATCTATTGAGACTATACTCGAAAATATAAACAAAGAAAGGTTTAACTCTGTTTAACTATCAAAGAGTAATTTGATTTGGTGACTATATGAATTTATGATATAAGAGTTCATACCAACTAATATAAGTGAAGGTTATAACTTACGAATTTAGTCTAGTTGGTTGCACTTTACCTGTGTCTTATGCTGAAAACAGTTTGGCTCCGCTATGCATTGCAATAACCACATATCTAAAGAAGCATATTTCTGTCAGTTTGTAGTCTATTCCAAATTAATCCATCCTGTCACCTTTGTTGAATACTTACATTTAAATCTGTTGTTCCAAGAAACAGTAGCCATAAAAAACTTTTACCATATTGGTATCTTATGTAGGTATCAGATACCGGAAGAATGGCCATATAATGAAGCTCGAAAACTTTTTAAAGAACCTGATGTCTTAACTGATGAAGAGCAGCTTGATATCAAGTGGACTTCTCCAGATGAAGAGGTAGAAATCTAGTTCTCCCCAATTCTGCTCTACACATTCTGCAAATCTTTAGGACATTATCTTAGATACCTCTTTTATTCTCCTTTGGCAGGGTATAGTTCAATTTTTGGTGAATGAAAATGGATTCAACATAGACAGGGTAACCAAGGTATGTTATCATACTTTGTTCCGAGTTGCCATATACAGTATATGTGCAATCATTTATTCTTGCGAAATATTTTGCTTGATCTAATTTTCTTATGTAGGCGGTAGAGAAAATCAAATCTGCAAAGAACAAGTCATCACAGGGAAGGTTTGCACCTTTCGAACAAATTAGTTATTATTTAAGTTTGTACCTCTCCTTCCACTCATTTCTTTCTTAAAAATTTCCCAGGCTGGAGTCATTTTTCAAGCCAGTCGCTAACTCATCCGTGCCTGCAAAGAGAAAGGTTTGTCTAATACAATTGATTACTTCTTAAGCTCCTTTATTTCTACTTGTACATGGAGGTGTACGTCCTTTTATTTTTCAAGTACAAAAGAAACACTGGTTAGTAAATTAGTCGGTAACTCAAACGCTTTCCAAGTGGATGTTAAGTGAATGCTCCAATTCTTGGTTCTTGAAACATTGATTATTTTCCTGCGTTTTGCCTGCTTCTTGTGATTATGAATTCATTGGTTACATGTTCATAAACTTGCCCGTCACAAATTCTTAAATCTTAGCACATGTGCACAAGTGGATGGAAATATATGTGCATTTTACACAGTTTAGGTAAACTTTATATTCCTAGTCGTCTCAGAGGTGATTCCTCAATATACTGGATCACAGGGTACCAAATGCTTGCTCCGGCAGTATAAACCAGCTATCATCAATAAAGTTTCCTCTCTGCATGGTTTTGGGTGGGACACCTCCAATAATACTGTTAGCCTTAGGCTGTTCTCCCTATCCCCGGGTTCCAACCTTGCGGTTCAAATGGCTGGAGCTGGCATAGGCACAAGAATCTAAATATCACGGTGAACATTTAAAACGGTCTGCCATAATTTATGTAGTTCTGTTTAGCTATATGTTTAGCGTATGGCTTTGAGCTGGAAAGTTTCTTGCATAGACTATAAAACACTCTAGTTTGTGTTTTACATGTTTCTAGACATACATAAATCATTTGGTGTTTACGAAATGTTGTTTTACTTGGTAATAGGAAGTCCCAGAGAGCAACACGAAAGGAGCAGCAAATAAGAAAGCCAAGGGAGGTGGTGGGAGGAAGAAGAAGTAAATCACAGTCCAACTTGTTAAAAGGCTGTATAAGTTAGTACGTTTTGTGCTGCAACGATCTGGGGAGAAGATCAATAAGCTGTGATGGTTTTTCCTAGGTTAAGTAGTCTGTTTGCTTTTTGCTTTTCTCTGTTTCCGAAACCGTTGTTAGTCTCTGATTTAGTCAGGTTCGGACTTCGTTTGCATCATTATGGGTTATGTGAAGTATTTTCATGATTTTGTATTTGGACAAAAAAAAAAAGCTTGTGCTTGTGTATATGCGTGCAAATATATTAACTCGAATGTGATGTAAAAGCTAGGCTCCATGTCAAGTTAAGTATTTTCTAATGATATTAAGACTTGGTTCAGAAAACAGGAGAGTTGCCAATAACAAAGATTTATCACAAGATAACATATATATATATGAGACATACATACGAAATTATGTCTCGACTACAAATTGCAGGATTTTACATGAAGGCTAAGAGGATTCAAACAATGGTGCAGCCGCTTCCGCTTTGATAGGTACTAACACTTACCATGTCACAGGTGTTGTAGTATGGAAATGGATGGCAAGGCTTCAAACACTCTGGTTTGGTTTCTTTTTTGGGCTCTGGAGGTTTTGGTGGTCCAATGTTGACTACTACTGGTTTCTGTTTGATCTTCCTAAGCTTTTCGGCAACGCAGATCGGATCCATCGAACCCACCACAGTAAGCAAGCTCTTCTCTTCATCCAGTACAACCTGATTCACACCTGCATTTAAATCTCTCATCTTTTTATTGCATCTCTCATAATA
>OVBI01000910.1:0-47936 GCA_900406495.1 Sisymbrium altissimum
CGCTTTCAAGAGTAAAGATTTCTCGTATACCCTCTTTCTAGCGCCAAATTGCGGGAACCGGAATCCACCTCAATGTATTTTCGTAAAGTTAATGTGAGGTTCCGAGAATCTTGCGAGAGAAAGTAGAAAGTAGAGAGAAAGATCGAAAAAGGAAACTAGGTCAAAAANGGAATCGTTTTCGAATGTGTTCGAATATGTTACAAGAGGTAGGGATCGACCCCTATTTATACTAAGATATCCTAAGCCCTAAACTCCCTAAATTTCGATGTGGGACAAAGATACTTTCCTTTTTCCGATGATTTTTCCATACATCTTCGAGGAAGCTTCTAGAAGCTTCCATAAGTCGGTTTCAGCCCTTGTCGGTCCATCTTTCCAGCTCGGCCCAAGTCCATTCCTCGTCTAATGGTTTTCTTCGTTTAGTTTGATAGACGAAACATCGCGATGTTTCGAGAAACTTACGAAAACATCGGTATGTTTTACGAAAAGGCCATTAAGACGAAGAAAGAAGCGAAACGAGACGAAATGAAAAGTGTCAGCCAGCTGGGTCAGTGTTTCCTACGGAGCTGGACAGCATTCAGCATGATGACCGTCCAGCTCGGTAGCCTGGGTGCAGGAAATGATGAACTGGCTTGCTCCTAGGTGCAGGATGTCGTCCAGCTCGGTATACAGGATGAGAGGAGATCTTCCGATAAGTCNTCCAGCTTGATATGATGAAGTATGTCGGTCAGCTCGGTAGCCAGGAGGGTATTTTTTACCGAGCTGACTAGCATATGCCGTCCAGCTCGGTAGGAATGGTGAAGGAAACATGCATTTTGCTGCTCCAAGCTTCCGTACCGAGCTGGACAGCAATGCCCAATTGGTGAACCCCATAACTTTCTCGTATAAACTCCGTTTGATCTGATTCTTCTTCCATGAGCTTCATAATTGAGTTATGAACATGTTACAAGTTGTTGCATGTTCAAAAGCCTTATGGTTTGGAAGTTACACCTCGATCGTTGAACATATATCCTTTTCAGCTCGGAACTCTCGGAAAGTGACATCCAGCTCGGTTTCCAGGTGGGGAAGGATTCTACCGAGCTGGATGCATCATGCTGTCCAGCTCGGTACCAAAGTGGGCAGGTGATACCGAACTGGATGCATCATGACAGCCAGCTCGGTAGATTTGTACCGAGCTTACTGCTCTGTGCTGTCCAGATCGACGTTCTGTGGCAAATGCTGGGAAAACGGGCATTCAGGTCGTGTGTGTCATTCAGCTCGGTAGGATTTACTGCCAAAAGACCGAGCTGGCTGTCCTGAATGCCTGGTTGATTGATTTTTACTCGAAGAATCGTAACTTTCGTCGGTTTATCGGAGGAATCGTTCAAAGGACGAAATGACCAGCTGAACATGATAGAGAGATGTCAGTCAGATCGGTATCACTAGGAGGTCTTGATACCGAGCTGGCTGTCTTATTTCGTCCAGCCGATCATCCCTTGTTCAACGATTTGCGAGTTCATCGGTTCCTCGGAAAAAACTCTCGAAAGACAATTTTTCTTACTTTCTTTGCAAAGTTATCGACAGAGTGGTTCGAAATGAACTTTCTCCGAACTCATATCTACTTATGGAAATTATTTTTCGATATTTAAATATTTTAATCGTTAATTCCGGAAATGTGGGTTTTGACCCCAACAAGGATCGATCCCTACCTCTTGTAACACATTCTGAAACGCTTAAATACTCAATACATATACGATTTACTATTTATTCGAAATTCAGGAATAAAATCGTATTCTTATCCTTCCTTTTTCTTATTCTTCACTTTTGCAGAAATCTACCAAAATATTTCAAGAGGTTTCTCATTCCAGAACTCATATCTACACACCAGAAATCAGAATGTTCACAAAGAACACAAGAGAATCACTCTCAAAAAAAGAAAAAAGTTTAATCAAAGAAAAAGGGTTATTATTATGGCAAACACGAAATGGTGTTTATATAGAAATACAAATATGGTAGCTAAAGAGCTTGCATGAAAGGAATGGTCAAAATAGCTTAGGAAATACAAATAATTGACCAAGACTAATATATATGAGTTAAATGACTCATGGCCTTCCATTTCATGTGGATTTGGTGATATGACCCTTCAGCTACTCGCGGAGAAGTTTAGCCCAGTGGTGCATGCATGTGGCTCGGAAAAACGTGATCATCGTCGGGCGAAATGAGTTTTTCTCGGTCAAATGGGAAAGTGTCATGACCCATCTTCATTATATCTTCAATGGCCTATATGGTGAAGTTCTGCCATAAAGAAAATGAGTTTGGATCATGCCAAATGAAGTCGGATGCCGAACATCGGGTTTTTGCCCTGTCGGATCGGGACGGGAACGGTGTATGGGATGTGAATGGTGTACGGGACGTGGTACGTCTCGGTAATTGGTGGATTTATCCCGAGCAAAGTGAATTATGACTCGAGACAAACCTTTATCTCTCCAAATTGGACGGTGAAGAACAAATTTGGCCCGGTGAAAGTTGTCATCTGATCGTAGTTCCAGATGTTGCTCCGTATTGGCTCGTATCGGACAATGCGCAGTACGGTAAGAATGGCTGATGTTCCGAGTAACTCCCAAATGAGTTCGATACAAGGTGATTCTGGCTTGAGACAAGTTATTATTATGGTCCATTGCCTGAGTGAAATGCCCTCTAACCTCCATTTGCTCAAACGGAACTTCCTCCATATGATTTAGCCCCATCTGTGCATCATGCAGTGCTATGTCGCTGCCAAGGTTTCTATCAGTATCTCTCCACGTCTCGTTTTTAATGAGGCCAAAAGAAGTGTTCGGCCAGGATGTTTTTGGATTTGTCCATGCTGAAATGTTCCATCAGTCCTCCTCCGTGTGCCTCGGCCATGATTAACTCACACATGGAACTCTGTGGTATGCACAGTTTATTGTCTTTGAACAGGAATCCCTCGTGCTTGTAATATGGTCTGATTGCTCCTCGGTTTCACTGTAGGAAAATCTTCCCTAGTTCCGGATCGTCCACGTAGAGTTCCTTCAAGTGGTTGAATCCCATAATCCTTGCTTCCATGGTTGATATCAAGGCATATCTTCTGGATTGAGCATCAGCTACGGTGTTCTCATTGCCCTTCTTATACTTTATGATGTAAGGAGAGGTCTCCACGAACTCAAGCCATCTTGCGCGTCTCTTCTTGAGATTGTTCTGCCCTCTTAACTATTTGAGCGTCTCGTGGTATGTGTGGATGATGAACTCTTTGCTGAGGAGATAATGTTGCCCTGTCTCCAATGATCGGACCAAGGCATATAACTCCTTGTCGTAAGTAGGATAATTAAGAGTGGCTCCCGGTAGAATTTCACTGAAGTAGGCCACCGGCTTCCCTCCTTGAGTCAGTACTGCTCCAATTCCTGTTCCTGAGGCATCCCATTCAACCTCAAACATTTTGTCAAAATTAGGCAAGGACAAGAACCGGTGCATTGGGAGGCTGTCCTTGATTTTATTGAAAGCTGCTTCCTGGCTGGGCCCCCATGAGAATGCGACGTCCTTCTTGATCACCGAGGTCAAAGGGGAAGCTATGGTGCTGAAATCCTTGACAAGCCGTTTATAGAAGTTAGCCAGTCAATGAAAGCTCTGAACTTGTCCGATTAAGCTGGGCGTCGGCCACTCCTGTATGGCCTTGATCTTTTCTTGATCAACCTTTAGTCCATGTGCACTTACAACAAATCCTAGAACACCAATTGATCAATGCAGAATACGCATTTTTTAGGTTGGCATACAGCTTTTCCAGGCGCAGGATTTCAAGTATTTTTCAAGGTGAACCAAATGATCTTTTAAGCAAGTGCTACATATAAGGATGTCATCAAACTACACAACAATGAACTTACAGATGAAAGCTCTCAGAACATGGTTCATTAGCCTCATCAATGTGCTGAGTGTGTTGGTAAGGCCGAAGGGCATGACTAGCCACTCGTAGTGACCCCTCCTGGTCTTAAAGGCAGTCTTCCTTTTGTCTCCTTCTTTCATCCTAACCTGATGATATCCACTTTTAAGGTCAATTTTAGAGAAAACGGTAGCAACAATTAACTCATCTAACATGTCGTCCAGCCAGGGAATTGGATGGCGGTTTTTGACTGTGATGTTGTTGATTGCTCGGCAGTCCACGCTCACTCTCTAGGTTCCATCCTTCTTGGGAACCAAAATGACTGGTACAGCACATAGGCTTAGGCTCTCTTGGATGTATCCTTGTCTCATGAGCTCTTGGACTTGATTCTCAAGCTCTTTGGCTTCGTCGAGATTGACTCGATATGCGGGTCGGTTGGGAAGAGGCACACCGTGGACGAGATCGATCTGATGTTTGATTCCTTGTATGGGTGGAAAACCAGCCGGTATCTCTTCCGGAAAGACGTCTTGGAATTGGTTCAGAAGTTTCTTGATCTCCTCGGGATAATCTGTTGCATCTGCTCCTGCAAGGTATCCTTCTGTAAAGATCATTAATAATACATGTTTGTTCATTTCCAATGATTTAATAACTTTGCAAGGGAAAAAAAACAGATTGGTCTTACTCATTTTTTCAGCCTTAGCCCCTTTGTCCATAGCTTTTTGTAGCTCATGGACTTCGTGAGGAGATAGGGGTGCCCGGTTATGTTCTTTGCTCTCGTAGACGAAGCTGTAATAGTTGGTCCGGCCGTTGTGTAGACTCTCTTTGTCAAATTTCCAGGGACATTAATGCGCCGCAGAAAATTGCATCGGGACAGCATGGAGACGTGACTTGGGACGGAACGGATCGTGGGGAGCAGCTTGAACCGGATCAGATTGCTCGGGACCTAAGGAGTCGATGTCTCTAGACGGAAACATGTTTGCCCCAGTCGATCAGTCTGTGCATCGAGATATCGGGTCATCCGATCATGTTGTGTACCGTATTGACCCACGGTCGTTCGGAACTGAGCTCAGACTGGATCCACAACTGAATGACCGAATTAGACAACTAAGTGAGATTCTTTCCCGACCAACTCGTCAAAAGAGGACTAAAAATCGAGCCAGAATTCCTTTGACTCGGGAAGAATCCGAAAATGATCGAGAGCTTTCACTTTTAGCCCGTACCGCACGTACTGATGATCGGGACGCGAATCGGTAATTTGATTTTGAGTCAATCTTGGAGTTTTCTCTCGGACCGATTTCTAAGGCAAGGATCTTAAGGCAATCAAGTCTCGAGCCAAAACACACTTTGCTCTATTGGATCACCCGGTGACTCGTACTGGCCATGTTCTTCTTATCTGCGTCTTGACCAAAACATCGATGGATGAACCTCGACGGTAGCCGAAGGGTCAAGTTTGTCATACCGCGTGAAATTCAAATTTCTTTTACCTATTTAATTTTTCTGGTCGTTCTTTATCTGCATGGCTCTTATTTGCCGAAAAACATTTATTTCTTTATTTTCAAAATTCTAATACTTCTTTGTATAAGTATTCGATCTCTTATCAAATAAAAACCAGACTTCATTTTTAATAAACTTGAGATTTTCTCTCTTTGTTCTTCGTTGAATTTTTCTGTCACTTGGTGCCTAATATCCAAGTTACAACCTCACCTTTAGCTGATCTAGTGCGTCATATCTAGAAGCTTAGGCGAGTGTGAATATCAGTGGTCTTCTGCATCCATCGTGCGACCCTTCGTTCCACTAGATCTGCCGTGTTGTTCACTGCGATTCGGACAGATCCTTATCCGACCATACCGACAGAGTGATCGTCATAATTCAAAGCGTATCAAAGTGGTTTCAGAGCCACTCTTTCGGTATCTTTAAAAACTCTTCATCTTCTCATCTCTCATTAAAAATGTCATCCAAATTTCTTACTGGATCTGGGCTTTCCTTTACCCCTCAATGATCGCCTAAGTGAGTTGTTTTCTGTTTTATAAAAAAAAAAAAAAATTAAAAAAAAGAGAGTTAAGTGTAAAGGCTTGAATCACGTCTAAAGAGAAACCCAGGGGGGGGGGGGGGGGGGAAGGGTAACCCAGCCGGTGGGTTGGNAATTAAGTTAGGTTCCTGACCCAGTCGTGTCTCGATGGAAATGTGGTTCGATACTTAGCCCGATTGTGTCTTGGTAATTTTGGCCCCTGTCTCGATAGAATTCTTGACCGTTGCTTGGGTTGTCATGTCTCGATATTTAGCACCCGCATCTCGATGATCTTAGTTTATGTCTCAATAGTTTTTGTCCGCATCCCGATGATCTTTGTTAGAGTCCAGAAAGTTTCCAGTCGCGTCCCGATAGTTATTGCCCACGTCCCGATAGATGTCAGTCGCGTCACGATAGTCATTGCCCGCATCCCGATAGTTGTCAGTTGCGTCCCGATAGGATTTCTTTGTGTACCGATACTCATTTGAGTTAATCTTTCTGTTAGATCATATACCTCCTTATCAGCTATCAGATTTGCCGCGACATCATTAAAGTTTTACGGAAATTTTCTTGCTCCTGACCGTGTCATTGGTCTTGCTTCATGGTAGGGATTACTTTGACCGGTGCTGCCAGAAATTGATCAGTTTCTGGATTTGGATCATAAGTGGTACCTCCAGCCATGGTAACTGGGAGAGCGGGATAATTCCTTGGGTCATCAATATGCGTACAGAGAAGCTTGTCAATGGCTTAGGTTCGTCTACAAATTTGTATGATCCTGTCACCATCTTATTGGGTTTTTCGGTAGATCACATTCACCATGCTAGCGGTATCGATGAGTACCCTAGAAACATCATGATAGGCTATTGTGAGTTGAATCACAAGCAGATCGTCATGTGGATGTATGACTCCATATGCCTTTATTTTGTCGAAGATGACTGCATCGTTAGTTTTGTTCTTTGAATCCGATCGATCAATAGTTGTTCCCGCTTGTCACTTGGAAGCTTTTATCGAATATATCATATCACAGAAATACGGTAATCCTCCCAGGCTTGTGTTTCCCTAGGGATATCAGAAAAAGACCAACCAGCTCGGCAAAAATTCATGGGGAAGCAGATGCCGAGCTGGTCACTCCTTGGCCCATATCATCTAGCGCGACATTCTCTGAGGGAGATAAATGCCGAGCTGGTTGTCAGCTCTTCCTCCTCTCAACTACGTTCACCCAGCTCGGCATAAGGTGATGTGCAAGGATGGTAGCAACCAGCTCGAGATTTTTTAGTTGCCCTAGGGATATCGGAAAAGTTTATTTCCGGATTGAATCTAATCCTTGGAAATTTATAGGATCGGTTCGGCTCCACCGAGCAGATGTTTCTTCAGAGTCGTTTTTTGCATCTTTCGTTTCTCCGAGTAAGAAAGCTTTTAGGCCCCTCCTTCTAGCGCCAAATTGTGGGAGCGAGATTTTGCACATTGTATTTTCGGAAAGTAAATTGAATGTTAGGTTCCAAAAGTTCTGGAAAGAGAAACCTCATGAAAGAAATTGGAAGAATTTACGTCAAAGTTAAGATAAGGAAAAGGAAAGATTACATATGCTTTTTATATTGCTAAGTATCAGAATTCAGAACTTTTTTTTAAAAGCATCACATTGGTATGTATTTATACTAGACAACCCTAAACCTAAAATAGCCAAATTCACGATGTGGAAGTCTGTGTCTTCGCCTTTTCCGCCGATTTCAAGGAATCTTAGAATATTCGGGAAACTTCCATCCAACTCGGCATTAAAATTTGATCTGATGATTTCTTCGGTTTGACTTTTCGATTTGATTTAAGTTAACGTTTTATCATTTTTCATAGACAAGAACATTACCATGGTTTCTGGATACAACATGAGGATCGGTTAAAACCACAGGAAATCTATGAAAACATTGGTAAATCCCCAAAATGGCCTCCAAAGGTGACAGAAAAGGACCAAGTAGCTCGGAAAATCATCCTGGGGAAGAAGATGCCAAGCTGGTCACTCCTTGACCCAAATCATCATCCAGCTCAGCATTCTCTAAGGGAGAAAAATGCCGAGCTGGTTGTCAGCTCTTCCTCCTCTCGATTACGTCCATCCAGCTCATCATAAGAAGCTGTGCAAGGATGGTAGCAACCAGCTCGACATTTTTGGTTGGGCAAAAATGCCGAGCTGGTTAGCTCTGTTCTTAATTCCGAGCTGAATACGACAAGATGGAGCGCCGAACTGGTTGTATGCCTGGGATGGATCAAGGGACACTGAGACTAGGTGATCAGCTCGACATTTTTGGCACAGGTAGCCATTCAACCAGCTCGACATTATGGTTGAGAGAATAAATGCTGAGCTGACTGATCCCTTACCGAGTTGTTGGCCTAAGTTTGAGTAGTCGCAACTTATCGGTTTATCGGATTTGGAGGCACAAACAGGACGGACAGTGATGATTAGCTTGGCATATGAAGTGATTCTGTCCAGCTTGGCATTTTTGGCTGAGAAAAATGCCGAGCTGGTCAGCTCTGTCCTTACTGCTGAGATGATCATCCTATGGTCCTTGATGGGAAGTTCGAGGAATCGCGACTTTTATCGATTTATCAGAAAAATCTCTTGAAAAGTTGTTTTCGTAAATTTATTGATAAAAAATAGTTCGAGTTAAACTATTTTCCGAATATCATTATTTTCCGAAAATATTGAAATATAGGAATTTTTTCTGATATTTAAATATTGACCCAACAACTTACCTTTTTCTTGGTAACTTGGTTTTCGATCATAGGCAGGTTCAGGAGTGTAAGCCGGTTTTGAGAAACCCCTCCTCTTAATCTGTTGTTTAATTAGGATTTCTTTGTGGAGCATGTCTTCAATACTCTCAAACTCTTGAACCTCCATGCGGTCTTGGATGTCTCTGTTTAATCAGGCAAGGAAGCGGCCCAGAGTAACATCCAGTTCCTCCTCGACATCAGCCTTAAGCATCAACATCTCCATTTCCTGAAAATAATCCTCCACATTCTTGGTTCCTTGCGTCGGACACCTTAACCTGTTGTGAAAATCCTTGTGGTAATGGCTAGGAAGAAAATGTTTTCTCATTAATTATGTTAGTTCCTGCAAAGTACTATTGGTCTTTCAACTATTAACCTCTTAACGATCAGAAATTGATCATACCAATCAATGCCATAACTAATGAACTCAGCTGCAGCTAATCTAACTTTCTTGATTTCAGATAAGTTTTGACAATGAAAAACAAGTTCAGTTTTCTTTTCCCATTCTAAGTAGGCATCAGGATGATTCTTACCATGAAGGATGGAATTTTGAGGTTTAGACCACCAAGACCGTCATCTGGTCTCCTAGCAAATGGGTTCTCATCATCTATGGTTCAGTTGCGTCTCCTGGCACGGATGGTAGTTCGGTTGTCATCAAACTAGTCCTCATGTTCAATGTTGGCAAAAGAATGGCTATACCTTCTTTCGCAGTTCCTCCTTTGGACCGGTCTAGGTTATCCTTGTTGATCCTCCTGGATCCTGTGTAATGGCATGTTGATCTCCTCTAGTCCTGCATTCATACATCACATCAAATTATCTATTAGAGCTTTCATTCGAAAATTGGATAAACCGGTTCTAGGTCTTCATGTTCTCCTTCACTGTCAGCCTTGGTTTCCTAAAACACTTAACAAACAGTTTTAGTAGAAATAGACCTCACACTCTCAAGTGTTTAATCTCACCCAATCAAGTGTTTCTCTCAGGTTTTGGTCACACACGAGCCTGCCAAGGTTCTAAGTGAACAAATCTCAGTCAAATCCGATGGAATACCAAACAACAAAGGAATGAAAGTGAAGAAGCTAAAAAGGTTTTGTGGGATCCGCTTTAACTGTCCTAAGGCTGGGTTTCTCTTCAGCTAGCAGGCTTACTCTTCCACCACCCCACCTGGCTTTCTCCTCAGATGTGATTGAAACTCTTTTTTTTTTTTTTNGTATAAATACTGAAGCAATCAATATGGGGTAAAGGTACAGCCCGGATCCGGTTAGAAATAAAAAGAAGTAATGGTGAAAAGATGAGAAGATGATTTAAACTGAATACCAGATTAACTGGTTCCGATACCACTTTGATTTGCTTTGAAATAAGATTACTTAACTCGGATTCGGTATGATAGATTCACACCAAGCTTCAGTGTGCAAACAAGGGTGATTTTCGGTGGATTGCAGGGTCCCACAATAGATGTGAGAGTCTATTGATATTTGTACTCCAAAAGCTTCTAGATATGACACACTAGATCAGCTGAATGGACGTTTGTTGCTTTGATATTACGATCCAAGTTACCAGAAAATGTTCTTGACAAAGAACAAAGAGAGAAAACTCAAATAAGAAGAAAATTTTGTTGATTCTGATAGATGTTTTTTTTTCGAATATATATAGAAGCTAAAAAAAGTCTTAAAACACATAGAAAATAAACTGAAATTGTTGCAAGAAGACTGGTTAAAGAAACACTTCAGTTCACGCGGTTTGGTCAAAGTGACCATTCAGCTACCTTCCAGGTTCATCCATCGATGTTTGCCCGAGCTGCTTCCGAGACGCTGATGAGCAAAATATGAGTTTCACGGGCCACCGAGTGATACATCCGAGAAATGAAGGTTTCGGCTCGAGACAAGTCTTCAGATAGCTTAAGTATCATTTTCTTAGATATTAGTCAGAGGGAAAACTCCAGGAAAGACTCAAACAATGATTCAAAGTTCACGTACCGATGGTCAGTACACGCGGTACGGCCAGAAGGGAGAACTCTCGGTCATCTTCGGATTCTGTTGAGAAGTTTTCGGGAAAGAACCTCACTTGGTCAGCCAATTTGGTTGTTCGGTCACGGGTCCAGTCTGAGCTCCGTTCCGGGTGTCCGTGGCTTGATACAATACATGACTCGATCCAGTGACGCGATATCTCAATTCAAGGCCTGTCTGGTCTGGGCAATCTTGTTTTTGTCTCGAGACATTGATTCCGATGAAGATTCAGCCCGATAACCTCCATTTTTTGCTCGGTCAATCTGCTCCGGATCAAGCTGTTCCTCACAGTCCGTACAAGCCGGGGCAAGTTCACCATGCTGGCCCGTGTCTATGTCCTGCGGCGCATCAGATCATCTTCCTCCGTTCTCTGCACCTCTTCTTTTTGTTGTTATAAGAGAGCATGTTTTTCTTCTGTTAAGTCATTCTCAAGGTCTGAGGTGTGTCCTCTGTCCTTGGTTTGATCAACGTTTGGCTGATCCTCGATGGAGGGATTTCCCTCAGGGCGTGAGTCGTTGGTAACGGTGCTTGTCCAAATTGGATCCCCAAATCGTCGGATTAGAGGTTGACTTGTAGGGTTGATCCTGCGCGTCGACGGAGTTTGTTTCGTGTTGTGTTACGGATCACGCCTTAAGGAACCTTGTCCTACAGGGGTTGTAAAGTCAAGACGCCTTCCTCATAAGGGATTGGGTCTGGACTCAGCTTCCCTTACGAAGATTTTCGATCTGTTGCATCAACGATTCGTTGAGCTTCTCTTTTTCTTCATTCTTATTTTGTAGGGCTTCGAGAGAAGATTGGAGCTGTGCAATTAGGGTTGCAGTTGTTTCCTCTCGAACTCCTGCTGTAGTTGGGTTGGGTTTTGGTTCACCAGTGTTTCTTCTCCGACTGCCATGAGGTTCCATCTCGTTACTTTTCGCTTTCAAGAGTAAAGACTTCTTGAATACCCCCTCATTTTAGTGCCAAATTGGGGGAACCAAAATTCACCTCAACGTTTTTATATAAATTATTGTGAGGAACCGAGATACTTGGGAAGAAAGAGAAATATAGATAATATTGAAAAAGGAAAATTAGCGCAACAAAAGAGAGTTTTATTTCTTGATGTTATAAAGGTATCAATTGATGTCTTTATATATTAGACGACCTGAAATCCTAATTAGTCATATTCTCGATTTGGGAACTAGTCTTCTTTTGTTTTCCGCCGACTTTCGATAAATCTTCGTGAACCTTCGAGAATCTTCGGTGAGTCGACTCGGCCCGCAATAATCTCATCCTTCGTCTTCTGTTCGATAATTTCTTCGGTTTTCTTTAAGTTAAGGCCTTATCGTGTCCGATAGATAAAAATGTTATGATATTTCCGCAAAGATCGAGTAGTTTTACGAAAACAACGAAATGATCTTAAAAACAAAGAAAGAGATGTAATTGACTCGAAAGAACCTTACGGGAAGATGTCTTGACCGTCTCGCCATCAAGAGAGGATACTCCGTGCTGATGCTCGACCGGCTCAGCACATCTAGAGGACAAAATTTTGGGCTAGCCAGTCACGCACATCCTAATCGACCGTTCGGCTCGGTATTGACGATCGTCCTGTGTACCGTCCATCATACACTCTCAGAAATCAGTCTTAAGCTGGAATGGATAATCCTTCTAATGTGGGCTACTAGCCCCGAGTTGAAGGTTTCGTGGAGGTGAAGGGATTCACACAAGATTGACGTTCTGTACCTAGCTGACTGCTCTGTGCTATCCAGATTGACGTTCTGTGGTACATGCTTGGCAATACATGCAACCAGCTGAATATGTCAGTCAGCTCGGAATCATTGGCTGCCCAAAATACCGAGCTGGCTGTCCTCCATGCTTGGTTGGTTGCCTTTTACTCGTAAAATCATAACTTTCATCGGTTTATCGAAAGAATCATTCAAAGGATGAAGGGATCGGCCAAACATGCTGAAAAAATGTCAGTCAGCTCGGTATCATTGGCAGGTCTTGATACCAAGCTAGCTGTCCTTGTTTTGTCCAGCCGATCGTCCTTTGTTCGATGAATCGTGACTTTATCGGTTTTCTTGAAGAATCGTTTAAAGGAGGAAAAGAATAGCCACACATGCTGATAAGATGTCAGTCAGCTCGGTATCATTGGCAGGTCTTGATACTGAGCTGGCTGTCCTTGTTTCGTTCAGCTGATCGTCCTTTGTTCGATGAATCGTGACTTTATCGATTTATCGGAAAAAATCTTGAAAGACAGTATTTCATACTTTTTCGTAAAGTTATCGATGAAGTAGTTCAAAACGAACTCTCTCTGAACTCATATCTAAATATGGAAACTCTTTTTCGATATTCAAATATTTTAATCGTTAATTCCGAAAATGTGGGTTTTGACCCCAACATTTAGCCCCCAGCACGTCAATTTCAAGTATGATGTTGACGCAGCAATTAAGAAATATAGTATGGGATTAAGGAGCTAAAATATTCATATCCCCACATTTCGGGAGCTTTGATTCCGCGACTTAAAAGTTCATACGATGTTTGTGGGTGACAGAGCGAGTTTTTCTTTCGAGCTGATCGAGATTGGACTGAAGTGTCTATTGGGCTCTACGCAAGATGGAAGAGAAGACCAAGCTGCTTGCCGAAGGAAAGCTAGATGTTGTTTGTCCGTTTAAGGACTGTTGGAGCTTAGGTGTCTTGCATACGAAGTAAGGATCGGTTTGTGGATACGATTGGGGTGTTTTCTCAATAAAAACCTTTTACTAAGAAAAACTCTTCGAGAAAAAATGTAGGAAAGGAAAAGAGTACAACGCGTACAAGGATTTGGAATTGTCTTTCCGAAAAACTGTTCAAGTTAAGTTTTTCCAAAGAGATTCATCCGAAAAACTGTTTAAGTTAAGCTTTTCATAGAACTTTTGCCGAAAAACTGTTTAAATTAAGATTTTTCATAGAAGTTCTTCCGAAAAACTGCTTACGTTAAGTTTTTCGTAGAATTTTTGCAGAAAAACTGTTTAAGTAAAGTTTTTCCTTAGTGCTTCTTCCGAAAAACTGTTTGAGTTAAGTTTTTCATAGAAGTTGATCCGAAAAACTGTTTAAGTTAAGTTTTTTTGCGGAATATTTTTCCGGAACACTGTTCATGTCCCAAAATTTTTGTAAATGTTTTTCGAAAAACTGTTCATTCTAAGTTTTTCAAAAGTTGTTGTAAAAGGTTTTTCGAAGAACTGTTAAGGATAAGTTTTTCGGAAGTTTTTTTTGTGCGAAACCAACTCGGGTACCATGAATACCGAGCTGGCTGCAATGGATAGGCGTCCACGTGCTGAATGCTGACTTTGGACAGCATTCTGTACAGAGGTGGACGGCAGGCAGCATGCTGATCGTCCAGCTCGGCCATTGTTGGCTTGCATGCTCCTTTTTTTTATTCCTTACGTTTTTGGGAAAAACTTAAGTGTTTCCGAAACTCTTTTCGAAATAAAAGAAAATTATTATTTGTTTTATAATATATATATATATATATATATATATATATATATCTTTTTTTTATTCTTTCCGAAAAAATGTTCACGCCAAATATTTCGGAAGTTTTTGCCCGAAACCAACGTGATCAGCATGTGTACCGAGCTGGTTGTAAGAATGGGATGCTCTTGTGCTGAATGCTGACTTTGGGCAGCATTTTATTACAAGCTGGACGGTAGGCAGCATGCTGACCGTCCAGCTTGGCCAGTTTTGGCTTATGTGCTCTTCTCCTTTGAAAACAGTAAGTGTTTCTGGAGATTTTTTTGTAAAAGTTTCTCCGAACGACAGTTCAAGATAAATTTTTCGGGATTTCAATAAAGTTTTTCCGGAAAACTGCTTAAGATAAGTTCTTCCAAAGTTTTTAATAAAGTTTTTCCAAAGTTTTTAATAAAGTTTTTCCGGAAAACTGTTTCAGATATGTTTTTCTGAAATTTTTCGTACAAAACAAACTTGCCCACCAAGTCTACCGAGCTGGCTGTAAGGAAGGAGCATTCATGTTGAATGCTGACTTTGGGCAGCATTTTCTACCGAGCTGGACGATAGGCAGCATGCTGACCGTCCAGCTCAGCCAGTTTTGACCTGTAATCTATCTCCTTTGAAGACTGTAAATGTTTCCGAAGATTTTTCGTAAAAGTTTCTTCGAAAAACTTGTTCAAGATAAGTTTTTCGGGATCTTAATAAACCATTTTCGAAAAACTGTTCATGATAAGTTTTTCCGAGATTTTTTTTTTTTGTTTAATAAAGTTTTTTCGGAAAACTTTTCAAGATAAGTTTTTCCGGAAAACTGTTCAAGATAAGTTTTTCCGGAAAACTGTTCAAGATAAGTTTTTCCGAAATTTTTCGTACGAGGCCAACTTGCCCACCAAGTCTATCGAGCTTGCTGTAGGGAAGGAGCATTCATGTGCTGAATGCTGACTTTGGGCAGCATTTTGTACCGAGCTGGACGGTGAGCTGCATGCTGACCGTCCAGCTCGGCCAGTTTTGGCCTGTAAGCTCTCTCCTTTGATATTTCGTAAAAGTTTCTCCGAAAAACAGTTCAAGATAAGTTTTTCGGGATTTTAATAATGTTTTTCCGTAAAACTGTTCAAGATAAGTTTTTTCGTATGCAACCAACTTGAAGACAGATAATACCGAGATGGCTGTCACCAAGGGTGATACCGAGCTGTCTGTCACGGATGATGATACCGAGCTGGCTGTCACCAAGGGTGATACCGAGCTTGTTTTGTTTTTTTATCGGGATGAACACTGTTTCATGCACTGTTCATTTACTGTTCATATACTCTTTATGGGACTCATTTTTATCCTCTACAAAATAAGATCTCCCCCTTCTCTCATTCTTACAAGTTTCACCATTTATTAAGGTAGAGACTCTCCCTTTTCTCTTCTTTCTCTCTCTAGGTTTATTGCAAAGAAAACGAAGAACACGAAGAACACGAAGAACGTCCTTGATCTTGTTGAAGGAATGGCGTTTGATCCAATATCTGAGGAAAACAATATCCATTGGGAAGACATTGCTTCCGTGATATACCATGGTGATACACATAGTGTTGGTGAGAGTTTGCATGGCTTTGGTTATGTGGATAACGTTCCCACGCGGAATGCCTCCGACATTCATATAAAGCTCGAGGAACACGACGGATCATTTGCGGTCCCGCGTGTTGCCGAAAAATTTGTGCCTAAATCTTGTATCAAGAAAGAATCTGAGTTATTGCGTGAGAAGTTTCCTGATAGCGAACCTCCAACAAACTTTAGAACGGGGAAACGTATCGAGTTTACGGGTGTGAGCTCGTGTGGGGGAAAGATTATGGCGAGGCTTCGATCATTGTTCCATTTTCCCGAGAGAGTTGAACTCGTGGTGCTTGGCTTGGAGGATCGTTGTCACAGGCCTCCTCCCGGCTGCTTTACTGTGTTTGAATCGTACTTTGAATCTTGGTTCCTTACCTTTCCAATCCCCTCACTAGTGTTGCAATTCCTTGCAATACACGGTTTGGCGATGGGTCAGATATCCCCTAGGGGTTAAGGATCCTGGTGGGAATGATAACCCTATGCCTAGAACGTAATATTCGCATCAGAGTGTGGCACCTTACGGGGCTTCTTGAGATCAAGAGAAGCAAGGTAGATATGTCATTTTACATCACAACAAAGCCTGGGAAGACGATTTCCTCTGAGCATCCCAGCAAAGACGAATATTGGCGTAATTATTTCTTTTTCGTCAAGGTCAACACATCCTCGATCGAACCCTGGTTTATCAATGAGATGATAACTCAGTGGTCAGACACATTGGTAGCTAACTTTTGGTTGGCTGGGATGATTGGTGATTTCCCATGTGTTGAACTTTGTCGAAAATACTAACCGTATTTTTGCGTTTTGTTTCGCAGATCGTCCTTACTTTGGCGCTATTCCACAAGATCTTTTCAGAGTTTGGATTGCGTTGATCTCTCCGAGAATAGCCTCTTGGGATCATTTGCTATATCATCGAGCTGCATCCGCGAGTTTTATGGACAAAGAGTTAGATCTATTCGACTATTTGAGATCTATTCGACCTCTGAAGAAGATGATCCGAGCAAGATCGGTTGCTGGCCAAATGAAGTTGTTGGAGAAAGAGTTTTTGGAGTCTGGGGGAGTTGTACCTCGACCTTATCCTGAAGATAATTTTGAAGAGGGGGAGATACCCGCTGTTTGGGAGTGTCTGACTGTTTCGGACAAAGGCAAAGGTATTGCCTTAGACAAAGGGAAGTCCGCTGGAGCTTCTTCCGGTGGGAAAAAAAAGAAGCCGAATAAGAAGGAGAGCAAGGTTCCCGAATTTGATTTCCATGTCCCACAGTGTATTATGGACGGCCAGATTCCTGACCCAAGCGAGCTCCTTGGGTCATTCCAGCGCCCAGTAATAGATACTGTCTTTACCAACGAATTCCGGAGAAAGAGCTCCTTTGACATAGTTGCTCGTTGCAGCTTTGGGGTAAAACAAGAACTATTGAGTTGGTTTTGTTAATGTTCTCGCATTATCGACTAAAGTTTCCATGTTTTCTCAGCTCCTTGCCCATATCATAGATATGGCAAGTGGTTACGAAGTAGAAAACGCATACTGGATGAAGGAAGCTGAAGAATCAAAAAGGGTTGCTGAGAAGAATGCAGCGGAGGCTACTCGTCTGAGGAACGAGCTTGAAATGGCCAACGCCGCACATACCAAGGATCTCGATTGCGTAAAAGCTGAGCTTCTCGAGGAGAAGAAAGTGCAAGCTCGCAAGATGCGTAGGGCTGCGGTTCAGGAGCACTCATCTTCAGTGAGGAAGTATCGCGCTAAGATTGATCATGCTATGGTTGTGGTGAACCAGATTGAAGAGGCTCACGAGGAGATAGTGCTGGCTGAGTCAGTGAAATCCAACTTGGATTTGTTTACCATGCTTGATCGCGGGGATGAAGCCGAAATCGCAGACTACAAAAGGGTTGTCCATGAAGGGAGAGCTAGGTTGATTTACACGAAGGTCAATTTTGAGCGTACGATGACGACGTTGAAGGATTACTTGGTTGCCTCTACCCTGGCTCAGTCACTTGTTCCAGAGTTCGTTTCCCGAGTTGGATCTAAGGATTGCGACTAGAGGCAACTCCTAGCTTGTAATTTGTTGGCTTCCAGCCTTTATTTTAAGACTTGATTTAATGCACTCCTAGGATGCGTCTCTGGATGGAACTGGATAGATCCTTGCATAAACGAATGAAAGACTCAAGTTTATCAAGGGTTGTGGATTGAATGGTGACACAAAAGAGATGGAAAGGTCTCTTGATACTCCTAGGTAACTAAATCGGATATGACACACCGGTTAGTTTCCCTTAAGTGTTGGATATCACACACCAATGGATCACTCAAGCTCACACGCAAGCAAAGAGAGAACAAGTACAAAAGTTTAAAGAGAAAAGAATGATGATCTATTAGAAGAAGAGTGAGAGACATACATAGAAAAGACTTGGACAGAACCCAAGCTTTTCGAATTCAAAAGCAATAAAGGGAACACGCTCCCTTGTAAAGGTCACAAGACCAACACTTAATGTATAAACGCGTGCAAGTAAGAAATCAAACTATAGTATAAAACATATCATAAGGTGAAATAACAGCCGGTCCAAAGAAGAGGGAGACACGGCCAAAATCATCAGCTAGGTGGTGTAAAGTGAAACAAGAGGTCTCGCTAAAAACCTTGATTAGAAAAACCAGTGGGACAAAACTAATCAAGGGAAAAAGAGCACCCACAAGTAACACTTGCCTAGATGATGATCAGCTAGAATGTGTAATGGCTTGAATGGAAATGAGAGTGTCACGGTTGCTCCTTCATTCTCCAAGTACATCTTCTTGCTTCCAAGATATCAAGAGAATGTTATCAACGGCTTCATTAAGCTTCTTGGTCTTGGAACGAGTCATAGGACCCTTTGGCACGATCAGATCACCCTCCTTATCCTTGCCTTGCAAACCTTGATCTTCTAGCTGGTTCATGATCACATCATCCCCTCCGTCTTGAAAAGGATTTGTCCTCAAATTTAGATGCCAAAGTTTTCAATTTTTCGGATTCTCGAAACTATAAGTAGTAGTGTGGATGAGCGATGAGTGTGTATACACTCCCACTCCCCCCATTTTTGTTTTTGGGGGGACAGCTGCACCGAAGGTCGGTTGCCTACATACCTCTTTTGGAGGATCAAGCCGTCTCGTAGTTCAGTTTGTTTTGGATTCCTTTTTTTTTTCTGATGGCAAGACTTTCGAGTTGTTCGAAGTTTTAAACTCGAGAGTGGTGCTGTTATTCGTATTTTTGGGCGTGGGATGGAGACTAAGTCTCTATATACTCAGCTTGGGATTGCTCAGGTACATCTCTTGATGCTTTTGGATCATGCTTAGAAGTTCCAGCTTCCTGAGTTTGGGATTCAGTTGCGAGAACTTGTTGTTGAGTCCCTTTTTCGAAAATTTCCTTAGGAGTTTCTAGGACGGAAGTCTGTTTGGAGAACTTTGTTTTCTTCTGTTTGGTGGGAGCTTCATCAGAGATTTGGAGTTTCCGGAATTTGTGTTCAGCTAAAAAACAAAATCAAGATTCCATTTGGCTTCCGCAAACGGTATTTATGCCTGATTTCGTTGGGAATTTTAGGCATAGGTGGTATGTTGAGGGGATGGCTTGCATGGAGTTTATCCAAGGTATTCCCATGATGAAATTGTAGATAGCTATATGGTCAGCTACCACAAAGTTTACGACCTTAGTTACTCCTCCTGCCTGGACGGGGAGTCGGATGTTCCCTAAGGTCATAGTAGTTTCGCCTGTGAAACCTGTCAATGGTTTTGGTGTAGGCTNAGAAAAATTGACATCCATCCTTCGGAGAATGTCTCGGAAGATGACATCGACTGAACTCCCTGTGTCGATTAGGACTCTAACAACGTTGATGTCGCTTATCACCAGCTGAACCATGAGTGGATTGTTATGAATATGCTGGATTTCGGTAGAGTCTTCCTCTTCGAATGTGATTTGGAAGTCGTCGCGGGAGCGGGTTATGGCCAGCTTTTGTCAGTTTATGCCTGTCTTTGATTGTCGTTGAGGGCAGAGATGGTATCTGGGCAATACTGATATCCACCCATGATCATGTAAACCTTTCTACAGCTGTTTGCCCCAGCAGGTTCCTTGTTTTTCCTTCCACGTTTTGGAGCTTCCGGAGGAGGTCCTTCTGGAGCCTGATCGAGTTGCTCATCTGCGGTTTCCTCTTGCTGATCGGATTCCTCATGTGTTTCCATCACAAGAAGTTTTGCTATATCCCCGACCTCCCCAGCCAGGAGCTTTCCAGTCAGCTTAGTTCCTAAGGTTTGGCAATTCAGAGTTGAATGGCTGTATGCCTTGTGATGATTACAGCAGGCTTTCTCGTCATAGGTAGAGCTGTTGCGATTCCTGGCGTTTGGATTTTTTCCACGTCCAGTTCCCCACTGTGGTTTGGGTGGTCCATCTTGGGACGGTCCTGTTGCCACTTGCTAGTTGTGGGCTGAGGGCTCCACCTTTTGTTTCGAATTTCACGTACGAGCTCCCTTTCTTGCATGCTGATGAGAGAAGAGCTGGTGGCACATTCTTGCTAGACGGCTTTGCTCGATATTTTCATTCGTTTGTTCGATTATCTTGTTCGAGCTTGATGAACCCTGAAGCTCGATGAAGAGCATCCTGGATCGTCGGTGGGGGATTGAGTGTCATCTCCTCTCGGAAACCAGACTCATACCATAGCGACCTTTTGAGTGCCTCGAGTGCAGCTCTATCACTTACTGTATCGATATTTGAGACTATGGCTTTGAAACGATCCATGAAAATTTTCAAGGTTTCGTTCTGGCCTTGGGATATTGCCAAGAGATCAGCGTTGAAGGTTGCTTGATTCATGTACATAAAGTACTGCTTAAGGAACGCCTTAGACGACTGTGAGAAGTTGTCGATGAAATTCCTTTCGAGCTTTGAGAACCACTCGAGAGCATCGTCTTTGAGGTTCTCGACAAAAAGGAGGCAGTAACCTGCGTCCTCTTGTTCCTTCTTGAACCTCGCACGCCCCATGGCTATCCTAAAGGATGTTAAGTGAGCCTTGTGGTAAATTGTTCCNATTGTTCCATTGTAGGGTCAGATATTCATCTTTCCGGGATCCGAAAGCCTAGTTTTGGTGATTTGGTCTGTCAAAGGAGTTCTCTGAGCCTCTTCCAGAACAGGTTCGATTTCGGGGCATCACTAGTTATTCGATGGACTTGGGATTTAACCTTTTCCATCTCATCGGCAGTTTGGATCAGCTGTCTGCGTAAATGATATACTTCGCTTTCTTCAACTATCCGCTGGAAATCATCATCATGTGCTCGAGGAGCCTCTTCTCGTTCTCGCAAGATAGCGAGTTCTTCGTCAGTTAGATCGTCCTCACGGTATGAGAGATCTACCACATCCTCAGGTTGAGTGCTATTGCTTTGATTTTCAGAATTAGGGTTTTCCTTAGTGCGTGTTTCATTGTTGGTAGTTGATGTATCCGAGGGGCGATGCAACAGAGTTGCACTAGTAGGATTGACCCTACAAGAAGATGGTGTTCGGAAAGAACTTCCTCGTGGATCATGCCTTCGAGCCCCTGATCCTACTGGAGTAGCGAAATCGAGACGCTTTCTTAAAAGAGAAGCTCTGGATTCCTTTTCCTTCCGGAGATCTTCGATCTGTTGAGTCAGGGTTTCCGAAAGCTGTTCGTGTTCCTGATTTTTCTTCTCAAGAGCCATCACAGATGATCGAAGCTGAGCAATAGTGGTTGCGTCTGTTCCATCTCCCTCTGGATGCTGAGTATATGCAGGGGGTTCGTCTCCAGTCATAGTTTCGAGGTTTTGACCTAGGGTTTTCGCTTTCAAGAGTAAAGATTTCTTGTATCCCCTCCTTTTAGCGCCAAATTGTGGGAACCAGAATTCACCTCAATGGATTTTCGGAAAGTTGATGTGAGAATCCGAGAATCTTGCGAGAAAAAACGAAAAGTAAAGAAAAAGATCAAAAAAGGAAATTAGGTCAAAAAGAGAACGAAATTTTATTACTAAATTGTGTATGAATGTATTGAATGTGTTACAAGATGTAAATATCGATCCTTATTTATACTAAGACAACCTAAGTCCTAAACAGCCTAAGTTTCAATGTGGTACAAAGGTATTTTCGTTTTTCCGACGACTTTTCCATAAATCTTCGAGGAAATATCTAGAACCTTCAATAAGTCGGTTTCAGCCCTTGTCGGTCCATCCTTCCAGCTCGGCCCATTCTATCCCTCGTCTTTTGGTTCAGTGGTTTTCTCCGGTTTGTTTTAAGTTAACATTTCGGTTGTCTTCGATAGACGACACATCGCTATGTTTCGAGAAACTTACGCAAACATCGGTATGCTTACGAAAAGACCCTGAAGACAAAGAACAAAGCGAAATGAGATGGAACGGAAGGTTTCAGCCATCTTGGTCATCCTTGGTGACAGAAAAGACCAAGCTGGTCTGCTTCCAAACCCATCATGCTGACCAGCTTGGTATCCAGGATGGGAGGAGTCCTTCCGACAACTCGTGGGATGCGTCCAGCTCGGTATACTAAAGGGTGTCGGCCAGCTCGGTATCCAGGAGAGAGGATTTTACCGAGCTGACTGTCATATGTCGACCAGCTCGGTATCCTGAGTGAGGGAAACACCGAGCTGATTGCTCCATGGAGTTCGTTACCGAGCTGGTTGCAAGTTGCAACGCCCAACTTGTGAATGGTATAACTTCCTCGTATGAACTCTGTTTGATCTGATTCTTCTTCCAGGAGCTTCATAATTGAGTTGACAACATATTCCAAGTGGTTTAATGTTCAGAAGCCTTATAGTTTGGAAGATACACCTCGATCATTGAACGTATTTCCATTTCAGCTCAGAACTCTCGGAAAGTGTCAGCCAGCTCGGTTTTCAAGAAGGGAAGCATAAAACCGAGCTGACTGCATCATGCTGACCAGCTCGGTATCAAATAATGAGGATGATACCGAGATGAGTGCATAATGACAGCCAGCTTAGTATCCTGCTACCGAGCTGACTGCTATGTGCTGTCCAGATTGATGTTCTGTGGTACATGCTTGGCAAGACATGCAACCAGCTAAATATGTCAGTCAGCTCGGTATCCTTGGCTGCCCAAAAGCTGGCTGTCCACCATGCTTGGTTGGTTGCGTTTTACCCTCGTTGGTTTATCGGAAGAATCGTTCAAAGGATGAAGGGATCGGCCAAACGTGCTGATAAGAGGCCAGTCAGCTCGGTATCATTGGCATGTCTTGATACCGAGCTGGCTGTCCTTGTTTTTTCCAGCCGATCATCCTTTGTTCGATGAATCGTGACTTTATCAGTTTTCCGGAAGAATCGTTCAAAGGACGAAAGGATTAGCCACACATGCTGATAAGAAGTCAGTCAGCTTGGTATAATTGGCAGGTCTTGATATCGAGCTGACTGTCCTTGTTTTATCCAGCTGATCATCCTTTGTTCGATGAATCGTGACTTTATCGATTTATCAGAAAAACTCTCGAAATACAGTATTTCATACTTTTTCGTAAAGTTATCGATGAAGTAGTTCAAAACGAACTCTGTCCGAACTCATATCTAAATATGGAAACTCTTTTTCGATATTCAAATATTTTAATCGTTAATTCCGGAAATGTGGATTTTGACCCCAACAAAGAAGATAAAGAGCTTTTGCGGTATACGCTTTAACTGTCCTAAAGCTGGGTTTCTCTTCAGTCAGCAGGCTTTCTCTTCGACCACCCCACCTGGCTTTCTCCTTAGATGTGAGTAAAACTCTTTTTTTTTTCTTTTTTTTTTGAATTCTTTTATATATATATATATATATAAGAGTATAAATACTGGAGTGATCACTATGGGGTAAAGAAACAGCCCGGATCCAATAAGAAATAAAAGAAGAAATGGTGAAATGATGAGAAGATGATTTAAATAGAATACAGGATTAAGTGGCTCTGATACCACTTTGATACACCTTGAAATAGGATCACTCAATTCGGATTTGGTATTATAGGTTGACACCAAGCTGCAGTGTGCAAACAAGGGTGATTTTAGCTGGATTGCAGGGTTGCACAATAGATGGGAGAGTATATTGATATTCTCACTCCAAAAGCTTCTGGATATGACGCAATAGATCAGCTGAATGGAGGTTTGTTGCTTGGATATTACGCACCAAGTAACCAAAAGATGTTCTTCACAAAGACCAAAGAGAGAAAACTCAAGATAAGATGAAAATTCGATTGATTCTGATAGATGGTTTTTTCGAATAAATAAAGAAGCTAAAATGGTCTTAATACACTTAGAAAATAAAAAGAAATTGTTCGCAAGAAGACTGGTCAAATAAATTCTTCAGTTCACGCGGTTGAGTCGAAGTGACCATTCGGCTACCATCCAGGTTCATCGATCGATGTTTGCCCGAGCTACTTCCGAGACGCAGATGAGCAAAATAGGAGTTTCACGGGCCACCGAGTGATCCATCCGAGAAATTAAGGTTTTGGATCAAGACAAGTCTTCAGACAGCTTAAGTATCCTTGTCTTAGAACAGGTGGTGGTCCAATTTCTACATGGGAAGAATGGACTTCGCTGATGACGAAGAGATTCATTGCAAACCACTACGGCCGAGAACTGAATCAGAAACTCAGGCAGTTGAATCAAGGATCAAGGAGTGTGGAAGAATATTTCCAAGAAATGGAGATCCTCATGATTACGGCAAACATAGAAGAAACGTTAGAGGCAACCTTGGCCCGATTTGTAGGTGGACTTAACCGAGATCTTCAGGACAGAATGGAGCTCCAGGAGTACGAAAGCATTGAAGAAATGCTCTACAAAGCTATCCTACTTGAACAACAAACCAAGAGGAGGGGTTTTTCTAAACCAGTGCACGCACCCCATTCTAAACTAACCTTCGCGGACAAAGGTAAAGCTTTGGTTCCGAACACTTCTGATTTTAAAACTAACAATCTTACTTCAGATTTTGAAAAGGGCAAAGCCGTGGGTAACACGAGCAGAGCTAGGGATATTAGGTATTTTAAATGCCAGGGAATGGAGCATTATGCGAGCAGTTGTCCAAACCAAAAAGTGATGATCATTCGTGACAATGGAGATGTGGAGTCAGAAGAAGAGAAGGAAGACACCAGACCAATCTTTGATGAAGATCCGGCAGCTGGTAAGCTTTTCGTGACCCGGCGGTCACTGAATGTCCAACTGAAAACAGAACAAACCGAACAAAAGGAGAATTTATTTCATTCTCGATGTATTGTCAAAGATAAATTTTCACCTTTAATTATTGATGGAAGAAGCTGTACTACTGTCGCCAGTAATGTGCTTGTCAGGAAACAAGGCCTTGAAACTCGGCCACATCCCAAACCGTTCAAGCTGGAACGGTTAAATGAAGAAGGCAAGCTGAGTGTGAAAGAACAGGTCACGGTTCCAATCACCATCGAGCGATATTTGGACAAGGCTGTATGTGATGTTATGCCGATGGATGCGAGCCATATCCTGCTGGGCCGAGCATGGGAACAGGATAAATGGGCCATTCACGATGGATTTACCAATTGCCAATCTTTCGACAACGAAAGAGAGAAAATCACTCTTCTGTTGCTGGCCGAAGTCCATCAGGATCAAATCCAACTAAAGAAAAACCGCGACCTAGAAAAGCAAAAAGAGGTGAATAAAAGTAAGAAACAGTATCTTTACATCAAAGCAAACGAGGTTAGAAAGTCTCTGTATTCCCGACCATCATTTATGTTGCCTGTATATAAAGAAACTCTAACCATCACCTCTGATCATGCACCAGAGCTTCCGAGTGATATGCAAAGTTTGATATAGGTGTTTGCAGATGTGTTTCCGGAAGAAAACCCCAGTGGATTGCCACCAATCTGGGGAATAGAACACCAAATTGATCGGGTCCCAGGAGCATCTCTTCCTAACCGTCCCGCTTACAGGATCAATCCATAAGAGACCAAAGAACTACAAAAGCAGATTAATGAACTACTGGACAAAGGATAAATCAGAGAAAGCCTAAGCCCATGTGCCGTCCCTATTCTCCTCGTTCTGAAGAAAGATGGCACCTGGCTCATGTGCGTGAACTGCCGTGCCATCAATAACATCACGATAAAGTATATGCATCCTATTCCTAGGCATGATGATATGTTAGAGGAGTTGCATGGATCTGCTGTGTTTTCAAAGATTGATTTAAAGAGTGGTTATCACCAGATTGAAACGAAAGAGGGTGACGAATAGAAAACTGCTTTTAAAACCAAACTACGATTTTATGAATGGTTAGTGATGCCTTTTGGCTTAACCAATGCTGTTATTACTTTCACGCGTTTATTGAATCATGTGTTAAGATCTTTCATTGGTCATTTTGTGGTTGTATACTTTGATGATATCCTTGTGTATAGTAAAAACCACATCGATCATAAAAAGCATCTGGAATTGGTTTTAGAAGTCCTTAGGAAGGAAAGATTGTATGCCAAATTTAAAATGTGTTCTTTTGGAAGGGATCACCTTATCTTTTTATGTTTTATTTCTGGTGCCGATGGCTTGCGTGTGGACAAAGAAAAGGTCAGGCCAATCAAAGATTGGCCGAGTCCTAAGATCATCGGAGAAGTGCAAAGCGTCCACTGTCTTGCTGGTTTCTACTGACGGTTTGTAAGGGACTTCAGTAATATCGCGGCTCCCCTGACCGAAGTCATCAAAAAGATCGTAGGCTTTAAGTGGCAAAAGGAGCAGGAAGAGGCCTTCCAGACCTTGAAAGGGAAGTTAACTCAAGCACCCTTGCTTATGCTTCCTGGTTTCTTGAAACCTTTGAAATAGAATGTGATGCCTCTTGTGTGGGTATTTTGTGTGGGTATTGGTTCAGTGCTGATGCAAGAAGATAATCCGATACCATACTTCAGTGAAAAGCGGCGAGGAGCCACTTCTAATTATCTGACTTATGACAAGGAGCTTTTTGCCTTGGTACGAGCACTTCAGACGTGGCAGCACTAAGAAATTTGTGATTTACATAGATCACAAATCCCTAAAACATCTCAAGGGGCAACAAAATCTGAATAAAAGACATGCCAGGTGGATGGAGTTTATCGAAACATTTCCATATGTTATCAAGTATAAACAAGGTAAGGAAAATGTGGTGGCTGATGCTTTGTCATGGAGGTACACTCTTATCTCTACTCTTGAAGTTAAGTAGCTTGGTTTTGAGTTTATGAAGGAATTTTGCGAAAATTGATCCTGATTTCAAAGAAGTGATTAAGAAAAGTGAGAAAATGGCCTTTGAAAAATTTCGAAGAAGTGTTTAAGAAAAGTGAGAAAATGGCCTTTGAAAAATTTTATCAGGTCACTGGTTGTTTGTTCTATGACAATCTGTTGTGTGTTCCACATGATTCTTTGCGTGAGAAATTTATTAGGGAAGCAAATGGAGGAGGACTGATGGATCACTTCGGAGAAAGAAAAACTTACAAAATTTTGCAAGACCAGTTTTATTGGCCGGGTTTACCAAGGGATGGTGAAAGAATCTGTAGCCGGTGTGTGACTTGCAAAGAATCTAAATCCACAGCCGGAGGTTCGTAAACGTGGAGGATGGAAGCTATCGTCGGCCGTACGGCTCCTACGAGTAACTTGGTCGGTGGATTAGTGATGAAATGATGAAGTGGTTGATGGAATCAATGGGCTGGCCGTACGGTCCTTTCCGGTTGATCGGTCGATGAACAATGAACGGTTGAATGATGGAGTGAAAGTCGCCACACAATCCGGTGAGGGAGAACTGTGATAAGACAATGGAGAAATCCTGGATTTCTATAAGACACAAAGGTGCTTTGGTTTTCTTTAAGAAGAAAGTTCGAGTTTATTATCAAAGTTATAAAAAGATAGAAAGATGCAGGAGGACTTATATACTGTCCATCAGATGTGCCCTTCGTGGGGTCTTTGAAGCAGATTACATTGAATATTAAAGCTAGAAAAGTGGCGAACAATTTGCCTTACTCTACGAATTTGAATGGAAACGGCTAACAATTGCCGTAAGAAAATAATTCAGAAATAAATTGTGCAAGAAATTAGCTAATGAAATAAATTACAAAGGAGAATTTATCTGACTTACCGTGGTGAAGAGAATGGATGAATCTGGCCGGGAAGGTTGACTTAAGTTGGCACGCGTGAAATGGTAAATAAGGAAAGTGTATGCGCGCTTCTTGGTCGGTCCAAATTATGTAGATAATTTTGTCGGTCAAATTTTATACCGGCATGGATGTTTGTCTCGGTGTAGAATGGGTTTGGCCCGATGAAAATGTCATTTGGGTCAAGGGTTTCTGAAGTTGGCCCGATGATTTTGGTGTCCGTGACTCGGTGGAAAACTTGCCCAATGTTTTGCCCTGTCGTGTCTCGGGCTGGAGTTCTCGCGTTTCGATACTGGGATGCCTCAATGTTTAAGTTACCCGTGTCTCGGTAGAAATCTCCCGCATCTTGAAACTTGTCCTCCACGTCTTGACGCTCGTCCGTGTCTCGATGCTTAGTGCTCGTGTCTCGATGATTGACTCCCGCGTCTCGGTGTTGTTGGATGGTGTCTCGAGGGTTCAGTGTCGCGTCCTGATAATCTTGGTTGGAGTCCCGATAGTGCTCGGTTGTTTCCCGTAGATCACTGTCCGCGTCCCGATGGTTCTCGGCTGTGTACTGATACTTGCTTCCTGCGTCCCGATGGTCTTCGGCTGCAACCCGATACTTGCTTCCCGCATCCTGATAGTTCTTGACCGCGTCTTGATGAATTTTCCTTGCGTCCCGATAATCACTTTGGACCGTCTGGTGGATTTCCTTAAATGCTCATTTGGGTCATTCTCTCGGCAAGTGCATCAACCTCTCTACTTGCAACCAGACCTGCCACAACTTCATTGATGTTTTATTGGAGTGTTATTGCTCCGGACCGTGTCATAGGTTTTGATCGCATAGTTGGAAATGGCTGGGCCGGGGCTACTTCATTTATTTCAGGTTGGAGATTTGCAACATCCTCTCCCTCTTGAGAATTTTCTGACCTCAGAACAGATTCTCCTGCATCATACAAAGTCAATTCAGAAACATTAAACACTGCTGATATTTGAAACTCACCTTTCAGGTCTAGTTCGTAGGCATTGTCGTTTATTTTCCGGAAAACTTCATATGGTCTGGTTCCTTTTGGAGATAGCTTGCTCGGCCTCTCCTTTGGAAAGCGATCCTAACGCAGATGGATCCAGAATTGGTCTCCGGGCTATAGGATCAGTTCTTTCCGCCTCTTGTCTAATAATTTCTTGGCTCGGTCATTTCTTCTCAATGCTTTCTTTGGCTTGCTGATACAACTTCTTAACCAACTCCGATTTGGTTATGCCAGATTGGTGTATTTACTCCATTTTAGGCAATGGGGTTGGCACCATGTCTAAAGCTGTCTGCGGTTTAAAACCACAGACATTCTCGAAAGGACAAAGATTAGTAGCCGAGTGCTTGATTCAGTTATAAGCAAATTCAACTAAAGGAAGGCATTCACGCCAGCTGGAAAGGTTTTTAGCGATTGCGGCCCTGAGAAGGGTCGAGAGCGTCCGGTTAGTGACCTCTGTTTGTCCATCGGTCTGGGGGTGGCCCGATGTGGAGAAAAGTAGCTTAGTTCCCAGTTTCTTCCATAGAGTTCTCTAGAAATGGCCCAAGAACTTTGGGTCTCGGTCGGACACAATGGTCTGTGGGATCCCGTGGAGTCTCACCACTTCTTTAAAGAACAAATCAGCCACCTGGGTCGCATTATTGGTCTTAGCGCTTGGTATGAAATGCGCCATTTTTCTGAACCGATCTACCACCACAAAAATGGAGTCCTTCCTCCGGATGCTGGAAAGACCTACAACAAAATCCATAGAAATGTCGACCCATGGCATTTCAAGAATAGGTAAGGGAGTATATAAACCATGTGGATGCAACCTGGATTTAGCATTAAGGCAGGTGGTGCACTTGGAGCAAAATCTCTCCACATTCCTCTTTTGGTGCGGCCAGAAGAAGTGCTCGGCCAGGGTGCTTTGGTCTTATCCATTCCAAATTGACCCATCAAGCCTCCTCCATGGGATTCTGCCATGATGAGTTCCCGCATGGAAATTTGAGGAATGCACAACTTCTTTTCTTTAAACAAGAACCCTTCGTGTTTATTGAATGGTCCAATGGCTCCTCGGTCACATTGTCGGAAGATGTCTCCAAGTTCCGGGTCGTCTGCATAGAGTTCTTTTAGATGGCTGATCCCTGTGATCCTGGCCTCCATGGTCGAGATCAAAGCGTAGCGTCGGGAGAGGGCATCAGCTACCGTGTTTTCAGCGCCTTTCTTGTACTTAATAATGTAGGGAAAGGCCTCCACGAATTCTAACCACCGAGCATGTCGTTTCGTTAAGGTGTTCTGGCCTCAGAGGTATTTGAGAGTCTCATGGTCGGTGTGAATGACAAACTCTTTGCTGAGGAGGTAGTGCTGCCATATCTCCAAAGATCTCACCAATGTATACAGCTCTTTGTGATAAGTTGGGTAGTTGAGTGTAGCTCAATTTAATTTCTCACTTAAGTAAGCCACTGGTTTGCCTCCTTGCGTCAAGACTGCCCCAATTCCTGTACCTGAAGCATCACATTCAACTTCAAATGTTTTAGTGAAATCAGGTAGAGCTAGGACCGGTGCGTGGGTCAGGCTGTCCTTCAGTTTTTGAAATGCAGCGTCTTGTGCTGGCCCCTAGGTGAAGGCAACGTTCTTTTTGATCACGGACGTCAGTGGTGCTGCTGTGGTGCTGAAGTCCCTCACAAACCGTCGGTAAAAACTAGCTAGGCCGTGGAAGCTCCGGACGTGCCCGATGGTCGATGGCGTGGGCCAGTCCTGGATTGCCCTGATTTTCTCATCATCCAGCTTAAGTCCCTGAGAGCTAACAACAAAGCCTTGGAAGACTACTTGATCAGTGCAGAAGGTGCATTTTTCAAGGTTGGCATAAAGGTTTTCTTGCCTAAAGGTTTTTAAAACCAGTTCAAGGTGTTTAAGATGATCATCAAGGCATAAGCTATAGATCAATATGTCATCAAAGCAAACTACCACAAACTTACTGATGTATTCCCTTAAGACATGGTTCATCTGCCTCATGGAAGTGCTAGGGGCATTGGTCAGACCAAATGGCATGACAAGCCATTCATACATGCCTGTCTTGGTTTTGAAGGTTGTCTTCCATTCGTCCCCTTCCTTCATCCAGACTTGGTGGTATCCACTCTGATCAACTTTGGAGAAAATGGTGGCACTATGGAGTTCATCGAGCATATCATCAAGTCTGGGGATTGGGTGCCTGTACTTGAAAGTGATATTGTTTATAGCCCCGCAATCAACACACATACGCCAGGAACCATCCTTTTTAGGGACTAAGAGAATAGGTACCGCGCATGGGCTAAGGCTTTCTCGGATGTAGCTTTTGGACATGAGGTCCTGGACTTGGCGTTCCAGCTCATGCGCTTCCTCAACGTTGGCTCGATAGGCTTGTCGGTTAGGCAAGGGTGCTTCGGGGACTAGGTCGATCTGGTGCTCAATTACCCTGATAGGTGGCAGTCCGGCTGGGATTTCCTGCGGAAAGACATCTTTCAAGGTCTCCATGAGGTGGTGCATCTCCTTGGGAAGTTCTTTTTCTTCAGTTCCTGAAAACAAACTTTCCCTTAAGATCATGAGTAGCACCTGCTCTTTTCGTTCAAGAGATTTTAAAACACGGTTGGAAGATATATATAAGCTGGTCTTACTTACCTTGGAGCCTTTCTCCATTGCCCTTTGCATTTCATGGATGTCTTGTGGGGTGAGTGGGGGAAGACTATGCTTCTTGTTCTGATGCATGAAGGTGTAGTAGTTGGTCCGTCCACTGTGAATGGTATCTTTGTCAAATTTCCATGGCTGGCCTAGTAGGATGTGGCCTGCTTTCATTGGGACAACATCACAAAGGACCTGGTCCTCATACTTGCCAATGATGAATGATACGGTCACTTGTTCCCCAATCTTGAGCTCAGTCTCGTCATTCAGCCATTTGAGACTGTATGGTCGGGGGTGCTTAGTCTTTTTAAGCCCTAGCTTATCAACCAAATAGGTGCTAGCTACATTAGTGCAAGAGCCACCATCAAAGATCATGCTACATACCTTAGAGTGTATGGTGCCTCAGGTGTGGAATATGCTTTCCCTTTGAACCGTTTCGGGATCATACATGGCACTGAGGGCTCTTCTGATCACAAGCATCTCTCCCACCTTTGGATAGTTGATGACTTCTTCTTCTGAGTCTGTTGGTTCAGCTTCATCATGGGATTCATACTCACCGTCGTCTCTGAGGATCATGACACGCTGGTTAGGACACTCCCAGGCATAATGGCCTTTGCCCTGACACTTGAAGCATGTAACATCTCTGGCCCATGGGGTTTGGGCTTGACTGGCACTAGGTTTGTCGATGCGGAGGAATTCAGGCTTCTTTTTACTAGCTGGTTCTATCGCTTTGCCTTTGTCAAAGTTTCTGGCTGGTGGAGTCCAGGTTGGCTTAGAACGGTTCAGAGAGGCATTCTTCCTCTTGATGTGTTGTTCAGCTTGCACGGCTAGGTGGGGAAGATCATCCAAGTCTCCATAGGGCTGGCATTCAACCTTCCAGGTAATGTGGTCTTCCAATCCATCAAAAAATTGAGCCATGAGGGTCTCCTGTAAGTCAGAGACTTTTAGTCAGTACTGGAGGGTCTCAAACTCCACAAAGTACTCTTCGACCATTTTGGTTCCTTGAGAAAGTTTCGGAACTTTTTCTGGAGGTCACGGTGGTAGTAGGCTGGCATGTACCACTTCCTGAGGTGAAAGCTCATGTCTTCCCATGACAGGATTTGGGGAAGCCTGTGCCTTCTTCGGTCGGCTACGTCTCTGTCCCACTATGCCAAGGCATTTTCCGTGAGCTGGGCAGCTGGTAAGGACACCTTACGTTGCTCCGTGTAGTCATAGTAGTCGAAGATGTAATCCATCCTCATCTCCTAATCGTGTCTCCGGGGCCGCTCTCGGTCTTGTCAACGTTGGCCTCGGGGTCATGCGATTTGTCAGTCCTTCGATGGCTGCCATGATCTGGGTAAACTGGTCGCGTGCATTGTTTTTCGTATTGTCACCTGACATTATAATTAATTGATAATCTGAATATGATATATTGGACCAAGATGTATGCGAATAAAATTAAAATAAATGTGATGAAATTCAAACGTGGTTGACTCAATTGATTAAGAGGCTAAATTTTCAGACTAATGAAAATTTGAATGCACGCAGTTCTAATTAAGGAAACTAGTAATGACAGTGATTTTTTTTTTGACACGAATTCAAACACGATGCACGAAGAAAGATAATAAAATAAATCAAAGAGAGGGATTTTTATCGGTTCTGATGATCGGAATGAATTGAGTGTGCGGTGGTTGGTGTGTGCTGGTCCGATGAATGAAATCCTGAAACAAGAAAAGAGAAACAAAGTATGAATGTTTTTTTCTTATAAGTATGAAACGAAAGTATATGAAATCAGAAAAGAAAGCACCTGAGAAGGAGCTTTTTAGAGCTCTGATACCAGATAATACAAACTCCGGACTGGAGGTTTGTAAACGTGGAGGATGGAAGCTATTGTCGGCCGTACGGCTCATACGAGTAACTTGGTCAGTGGATTAGTGATGAAGTGATGAAGTGGTTGATGGAATCAATCGACTGGCCGTAAGGTCCTTTCCGGTTGATAGGTCGATGGACAATGAACGGTTGAATGATGGAGTGAAAGTCGCCACACGATCCGGTGAGGGAGAACCGTGATATGACAAGGGAGAAATCCTGGATTTCTATAAGCCACAAAGGTGCTTTGGTTTTCTTTAAGAAGAAAGTTCGAGTTTATTATCAAAGTTGTAAAAAGATACAAAGCTGCAGGAAGACTTATATACTGTCCATCAGATGTGCCCTTAGTGGGGTCTTTGAAGCAGATTACATTGAATACTAAAGCTAGAAAAGTGGCGAACAATTTGCCTGGTTGATTGCCTTTTAGTCGAGAAATCGTAACTTTCGTCGGTTTATCGGAGGAATCGTTCAAATGATGAAACGATCAGCTGAACACGATGGAGAGATGTCAGTCAGCTCGGTATCACTAGCAGGTCTTGATACCGAGCTGGCTGTCTTATTTCGTCCAGCCGATCATCCCTTGTTCAACGATTTGTGAGTTCATGGATTCCTCGGAAAAACTCTCGAAAGACAGTTTTTCTTTCTTTCTTCGCAGAGTTATCGACAGAGTGGTTCGAAATGAAGTTTCTCCGAACTCATATCTAAATATGGAAATTCCTTTTCGATATTTAAATATTTTAATCGTTAATTCCGGAAGTGTGGGTTTTGACCCCAACATACATAGTTGACATGCTCGTAAAATTCCTAAAAGAAGACGAGCATACGAAAGACCTGTCGGATTGTCTTGATTGTTTAAAGAAAGATAACATGAAACTCAATCCCGCAAAGTGTAGATTCATGATCGCCTCGGGAGAGTTCCTAGGTTACCTGGTCACTCATCTTGGAATCGAAGCGAACCCCAAACAGATCGACATGGCTTCTCCAAAAACAAAAAGAGACGTCCAAATGCTCACAGGACGAGTAGCAGCACCGAATCGCTTCATCTCTCAATCAACGGACAAATGCTTGCCCTTTTACGACTTGTTGAGAGGAAATAAGAAGTTTGACTGGACCGAGAAGTGCGAAGAAGCTTTCCAACAGCTCAAATCCTACCTAGTAAGCCCACCAGTACTCGCTAAGCCAGTAGTGGGAGAGCCGTTGTTCCTCTACACCGCCGTCTCACTGACCGCGGTTAGTGGAGTTTTAATCCGAGAGGAGAGAGACGAGCAAACACCGGTATGCTATGTAAGCCAAACCCTCATAGACGCCGAGACTTGCTACCCTCAGATGGAAAAGATAGCGTTATTGGTAGTAGCGTCTGCTCGAAAGCGCAGACCCTAATTCCAATCTCACACAATCGTGGTCCTCACAACATTTCTTCTCAGGACTATCCTGCATATCCTAAGTCTTTCGGGATGTTTGGCAAAATGGGCAGTGGAGTTGAGCGAGCACGATATCAGATATCACTTTAGGACATGCGCAAATACCCAATTTCTGACCGATTTCCTAATCGAACTTCCTCCCAAAGGAAACAGCGAGAAATCAGAAAACACAACTTGGATCCTCCATGTAGACGGATCTTCTTCGAAACAAGGATCCGGGGTTGGGATCTGTCTTACTTCGCCCAGAAGAGAAATCTGAGAGCAGTCATTCCGACATAATTTCCCAGCATCTAATAACGAGGCCGAGTACGAAGCCCTGATAGCTGGGCTAAGCCTGGCTCAGGGCATCAAGGTTGAAAACATCCATGCTTTCTGCGATTCTCAGCTGGCTGCATACCAATTCAGCGGAGAATATGAATCCATAGATGAAAGAATGGAGGCTTTTCTGAAAGTTGCCAAGCAATTCAAAGAATATGAGCTGACAAGAATCCCTCGGGGTGAAAATGCGCCTGCCGACGCTCTAGCAGCCTTGGCCTCGACTTCGGCCCCAGGAGAAAGCAGGATTATTCTGGTGGAGTTCATAGAACATCCAAGCATTGGACCACCCGATATAATCATGCTCATCTAAGAAGATCTCGAAGAAGAAATTTCTGAACATCTTATTGAGGCGGGTGAATCAGATCCGGCTCCAGCCATTGGCACTAACTCGTAAACCGAAAGGGGACAGTTTGGTTGCGACCAAGAATGGATGGAGAGAATTTGCCACTACATCACAGACGGAAAGCTCCCCACCGAGAAATGGGCAGCACAAAAACTGAGAGCACAAGCAGCACGCTTCATCCTCTTAGACGGAAAACTCCTCAAGTGGGGATATTCTGGCCCCCTTATGAACTGTGTGGATGGGGAACAAGCCTGAAAAATCATGCATGAAGTTCATAGCATGTCATGCGGAAACAACTATGGAGGAAGCCCACTCTCCATCAAGGTCAAAAGGCATGGATACTTCTGGCCGACAATGATCAAAGATTACAAGAAATTCTCGAAAAGTGCAAAAAATGCCAATGCCACGCTTCAACAATCCACCAACCAGCCAAAATACTTTGGTCAATATCCTCACCATACCCATTCATGCGTTGATCAATGGACATTGTCAGACCGATGCACATATCTAAGCAAAAGCAGTACTTACTCTTTCTAACGGATAATTTCTCCAAATGGATAGAAGTAGACTCCTATGCTAGCATAAACGATACCCAGGTCAAACAATTCGTAGGGAAAAACATCATCTGTAGACATGGCGTTCCACACGAAATCGTGACTGACAATGGTTCACAATTCAACTCAGACTGTTTCGTATCATTCTGCGAAAAGTGGAAGATCCGTCTGAGTTTTTCAACTCCGAGGTATCCACAAGGCAATGGCCAAGCAGAAGCAGCCACCAAAACAAATCTCGAAGGATTAAAGACAAGGCTGGACGAAAAGAAAAGAAGATGTGCTTATGAACTCGAAGGCGTGCTCTGGTCACATCGAACCATGCCTAGAAAAGCAACTGAGGGAATTCCCTTTGCATTAGTCTATGGAGTGGAGTACATAATCCCCTCAGAAGTCGAATTTCCCAGAGTTCGCCGAAATTTACTTCCCAATCGAGAAGAAATTAATCAGGCGATGCTCCTGGATGTGTTCGATCTCATCAACAAAAGGCGTTATCAAGCGCTAATCCGAATGCAAAACTATCAGCAAAGAGCTGCGAAATACTACAACTCGCAAGTTCATAATCGGAGGTTCAAAGAAGGCTGTCTCGTTTTACGAAAGGTTTTTCAAAACACCCAGGAATAGAACGCTGGAAAACTAGGCATAAACTGGGAAGCCCCCTACGGCGACGATTCTCCGGTTATCTGAAGCTGGAATGCAATGCATCTTAAGAAGTACTGCCACTAGTGCTTCACTCTCAACCAACTACGAATTGGCTTGATCTCCTAGCATTGGGTATGTAGGCAACTTGTCTCATGATAAGTCCAGCTACTTAAAAAATATTTTGGGGGAGTGGGAGTGTGTACACAAACCATTCCTACACTCGAAAAATACCCTGAAACTCAACTTTTCCCGAAACATTCCAGAAAACTCTAAACGACTCCAAGCATCTCTTTTTCCGAAAAAAAATTCCGAAAATTTCTACAACGCTTTACTTATACGATTTCAAAAACGATTTGCGCATATCTAAAATTTTTTCAAACTTGCTTGTTGCTGGCCACAACAAGCACTTTTCTTTTCATTGTCCTTTAAGGACCTAGCCAATGCCCAAAATGGGCAGAGGTTCAACCACATCCGTGCACGGATTAAACAAGCGCGCTATATAAGAAAAGCTTACGTATATCCAAGTTTAACATCCAAGAGGTATATCCTTGATGATGTTCTTAGGTTTGACTTTGACAGGGGCATGCCAGCATGTTAAAAGCGTCACACTGACTTAACCCTCATTGCAAACTCGCTAACCCAGTAAGCGCCGACGATGGCAGACTGGTCTCAACATCTCAGAAACACAATCTAACATACGACTAGACGAGATTGTAAAGTGTTTCAAACGTCAAAAAAACGGGGAGGTAAGCCAGAAACTATTCGCATCCCCTAAGACCAGACAGACGCATAGCTTAGTTCCTAAAACACTAACCATCATAAGCCCAGTCAAAACCCTTCTTAGCAGCACTGGCACAATTTCATCAACACTCTATACAAAAAAAAGCAAACATATTCTCGTCTAACAAAAAAGGCATGACAAGTTTCTACCGACGAAATATAAACGCTAACGTATCACAACTTCTATCATCCTAAATACACTAAGGAATCATGAGAGAGTATAAAACTCTGAACTAATATACTGTCCTATCACAAACATTCGAAAACTTATCATGCTCCTACCAAGACCAGGCAAATGACCAACCTTATAACATGCACGAAATCAAAGCATAAAAGTGCATAAAATTACAAAGTTCGAGAACAACCATTGGGAACAATCCCGGGCAAGAGTTATAATGTGGGCCTCAAAGGACCCAGCAAATCAAACACAAAACAAAAAATGATGAAAGATAAGGGAGATCAGGCGGTCTAGGCATGATCCTCCTCCACAGTCTTCTCGGCGGCCATCTCAGCATGGCCTGCCGCGCCTTCATTTCTCCCCGCAAACTCTTCAATGCCAACCTCCTTGGCCGAGCTTTCCAGTAAGACATCTCCGCACGAGTGAGAATCTGAAGCCAAAGGTCTAGAAGATGGGGCAAGGCATCCTCGAAGCTCGTCGATCACACAATCCACTGAGGCCTAGAAGCCAACAAAATCCGACTTTATCTTCTCATTCTTTTCGCGCTCCTCAGCTATCTCCTTCGGATCATTCCTGTAAAAAAAAGCAATCACTTCGGAGTTACAAACTCCCATTACATAGCATGCCTCAGAGTGGCGGTTCTAAACCAATCGGTCAATCAAGGCCAGCGCCATATATTCCTGAGCTTGGCTCTTATCCATAGCTACATTTTATCCATCGTGGTACGCTCTCTTGTTCTTCACCTTGAAGGCGTTGTCCTTCTCAGCGAGATTCTCCTCCAGTTCCTTAATCCGAGACTCGAGCTCATCCTTAGCACTCATGGGACGAGCGGCGCAAGAAGCATTGCGGGCGGCCTCCTCTTTTGCAGCAGCCACCTCTTTGCCGAGATTTGTCACCTTTTCCCCTCTTTCTCGCGCTTTGCGGTGGTCTCATGGTGCTCAGCTCTGCGAATACCATCTTCCCATTCATGAGTGTTCCTGTTAAACAGGGACAGAAGCTACAAAACCAAACACTCGACGAACTACGTAATTAGAGCAGGAAATGAAAATGTTTACGAGAGAACACTTACCCTCATGGAACATTGAGGAAAGTCGGAATACTGCTTCGGAGCATACATGGTCTCAAGGTCAAAAGGACCATCCATTGGAACATTGATCCTCGACACAAGTTCCACGCACTGACCAGTATTGCGGAACAAGTTCTTCGACTCATCAATTGTCATTATATGAAGCTTAGCTTTCTCTTCTGGGAGAGGAGCCGATCGAACCGGACCCTTCAGCTTTTTCTCGCTAGGACTCCCTGGAGTGCTGCCCTTCTTCAGAGTAAGGCTGGCCGTCTTCCTTCCACGAGAAGCCAACCCACTAGAAGCAGAAGGAAGGGCACATACGATCTGCTTGCGGACCGGAGGAGGAGGAGGAAGGATCGCTCGGGAAGGAGCAGGCAGTTGACCATCAGCCTTCACTGCAAGGTCGGTGACGGCCTCGACATCGACCTACTCGTCATCAGGGGAGGTCACCACCGGCTCAGGGTCACTCGAAATCCCCCCGTGTTATCAACCTCCATGTCGCTTAGCGCATGGATCACAAGCTCCCCAAGAGTCGGAGGAGTGCCTGAAGAGGCGGCAGGAGGGAGCAAAGACTTCTGAGCATTCGCCAACAAACGTGCACGAAACTCTATCGATCTCAAAAACGAAAATGGCAGCACACAGAGAGAAAAACTAGAGAGAAAGCAGAGCTCACTTCTCACAAAAACTTAGAATGAGAAATTGTGAGAAGTGAAGAGGGGTCGAGGTTTATTTATATAAGAGGTCCGAATGTCCCATCAACAGAAGTGGGTCCCACAAAATAGGAAACCAAAATTTTTTTTTAATTCTGGAAACACTTAAGTTTTCTCGAAAACATAAGGAATCGTAAAAAGAATGCATACCAGCCAAGGTTTGGCCGAGCTGACTGAGCAGCATGCTGCTTCATGCCCACCTCGGCACAAAATCCTCCCCAAAATCAGCATTTAACACATGAACATCTCCTCCCACACATCCAGCTCGGCATCCCATGGCTCCCTTCTCTCAGTCTATTCCTCCTTGGCAAGAAACAAAAACTCGTCCAGTTGGTATGCATCAACCAGCTCAGCATTCCTCAGAAAGGCAACCAGCTCGGCATTTTTTGTTCGCTTGGTGCCTCCCTTCCCTAAGAGTTTTTCAAAAAAAAAAAAATAAACTAATAAATAAATAAATACCCAGGTCCGCATTTTTAGCATCTAACCCTTGATCATTTGCTCCAAAATGATGAGACAAAGCAAGCATTGGCAAGCCAGCTCGGTAATTTAGTGGCCAACTCGGCATTTTTTTGCCTCTCTGCAGCTCCTGTACAAAAACTTTCGAAAAACTTATCCCGATCAGTTTTTCAGAAAATTTTTTCTTAAAAGTTTCGAAAAATTTATCCTGAACCTTCTTTCAGAAAATCTCTACTAAAACTTTCGAAAAATCTATCCGAACCAGTTTTTCGAAAAGTCCTTACTGAAACCTTTGAAAAACTTAGTTTGAACTGTTTTTCGAAAAAAACCAATACACGCTGGGCAACTAGGCATTATGCCAACCACTGACCAGCTCGGCATACCTTACCTTCCTAGAGGTCCCGAACTTACCTCGAACAGTTTTTCGGAAAAACTTGCCTAACACCATCAATCTCAGCATTGTGTGTTGCACTCTTTTCCTCTACTACAATTTTTTCCCACCGGGTTTTTTTTAGTAAAAGGTTTTCAATGAGGCAACAAATTAAACGCTTTGCGAACCGATCCAAACATGCTAAGACGCTCAAACCAAACAAGATGACTAAGCCAGCCTAAGGACTTCAGCTTGAGAATCGGTACGATGGGAATTGGACGCCAAAACATCTTAGCTCTTTAATCCCGTTCCACACTTCTCGGCCGCATGTCAAGATCATACCTCATATTAAAATGTTGGGGTCAAAACCCACACTTCTGGAATTAACGACTAAGATATTTAAATATCGAAGAAAACTTCCATATTTGAATATCTTCGGAAAATAACGGTATTCGGAAAATAGTTCGGTTGAAACTATTTTTATCGATAAAACTAGTTTTCGATAGTTTTTTCCGAAAAACCGTTAAACGTCGCGATTCTTCGAGCAGAATGCTCTCAGCTCGGCAGAAAGTGGAGAGCTGACCAGCTCAACATTTTGTCCAGCCAAAAATGCCGAGCTGGCTGACATCCTTCGGGATGGCCAGCTGTTGGTCCTGTTTTCTGAGCGGTTTATCCGAAAATTAGATAAAAGTCGGGATTCTTCGAACAGGATGCTGTCAGCTCGGCAGAAAGAGGAGAGCTGACCAGCTCGGCAGAAAGAGGAGAGCTGATCAGCTTGGCATTTTGTCCAGCCAAAACTGCTGTGCTGGCTGACATCCTTCGAAATGCCCATCTGATCGTCCTGTTTTCCGAGCTGTTTGTCTAAAACACCGATAAAAGACGCGATTCTTCGAACAGGATGCTGTCAGCACGCCAGAAAAAGGAGAGCTGACAAGTTCAAATTTAATGCAGCCAAAAATGCTGGCTGGCTGACATCCTTCGAGATGCCTAGCTGATCGTCCTGTATTTTGAGCGGTTTGTCCGAAAAACCAATAAAAGTCGCCATTTCTCGAAGAAAGTCCATCAGCTCTTCGGAGGCTATGAAGCAGCTTGGTATTGACTCCTTCACCATCTAATTCCGAGCTGGTTGGTCTTCTGCCTGTCCAGGAGGTGTCCAGCTGATCATCAAGTCCCAGTTTCCCTTAATTATTCCTGGATACGCAACCAGCTTGGCATTTTTCCCCTCAGAAAATGCCGAGCTTGGTGATGAATGCCCCCAGAAGGTAGCGAACTCGGCATTTCACATCCTCAGGGAGTTAGGCCAAGCTGGTTGATCATTTCGACACTTTTGGGAGCTCTTTCGGGGACTTATCGACGTTCTCGTAAAATTCCCGATGTCTTAATCGAAATTTGCGTTGTTTTCGGAGAATATCATGACATTTTTTCTATCAAAAACGACAAACCGTTGACTTAAGTCAGAGCGGAAAGTCAAACCGAAGAAATCGCTGGACCGATGGTAAATGCCAAGCTGGGTAGAAAGAGTGAAGCCATAAACTCCTACATCGGGAATTTGACTAATTTAGGCTTAGAGTTGTCTAGTATAAATACATATTGATGTACAGCCTTCAAGGCAGATTTGAATAACTCGAAATCCCATGCTTTCGGATTTGGCGATAAAAATATTCTCTATCTTTCATTTTTGCGTATTTTACTTTTTTTGCGGAGCTTATTTAATATCTTTCATGAGGTTTATCTTTCAAGAACTTTTGGGACCCAGTAATCAATTTACTTTTCGAATATACATTATGCGAAATCTCCTAGTACTTTCATGTGCCTAATGAACCATGTGTTAAGGTCCTTCATTGGTTATTTTGTGGTTGTATACTTCGATGATATTCTTGTCTATAGCCAAAACCACATTGATCATAAAAAGCATTTGAAATTGGTCATAGAAGTCCTTAGGAAGGAAAGGTTGTACGTCAACTTTAAAAAGTTTCCTTTTGGAACGGATCACCTTGTCTTTGTAGGTTTTATTGTTGGTGCAGATGGTTTGCGTGTGGACGAAGAAAAATTCAGGGCAATCAAAGAATGGCAGAGTCCTAAGACCATCATAGAAGTGCAGAGCTTCCACGGCCTTGGGGGTTTCTACTGACAATTCGTTCGTGATTTCAATGCTATCGCAGCTCCCTTGACCGAAGTCATTAAAAAGGGCGTAGGCTTTCAAATGGGAAAAGGAGTAGGAGGAACCCTTCCAGACCTTGAAAGCGAAGTTAACTCAAACACCCTTACTTATACTTCATGATTTCTTGAAAACTTTTGAAATAGAATGTGATGCTTTTGGTGTGGGTATTAGTGCAGTGCTGATGCAAGAGGGAAAACCGATAGCATACTTCAGTTAAAAAACTGGGAGGAGCCACTTATGACAAAGAGCTTTATGCCTTTGTACAAGCACTTCAGGCAATGGCAACACAAGCTGAATAAAAGACATGCCAAGTACGCAGAGTTTATCGAAACCTTTTTATATGTTATGAAGTATAAACAAGGTAAGGAAAATGTGGTGGCTGATGCTTTGTCACAGAGGTACACTCTTCTCGCTACTCTTGCAGTTAAGTTGCTTGGTTTTGAATTCATGAAGGAATTATACAAAAATGATCCTGATTTCATAGAAGTGTTTAATACGAGTGAGAAAATGGCCTTTGAAAAATTCTATCAAGTCAATGGTTTTTTGTTCTATGACAACCGGTTGTGTGTTCCACAGGGTGCAAACCGGTTGTTCCACAGTGTGCAAACCAGTTGTTTCACAGTGTTCTTTGCACGACAAATTTGTTAGGGAAGCACATTGTAGAAGACTGATGGGCCACTTTGGAGAAAGGAAAACTTACAAGGTTTTCCAAGACCATTTTTAATGGCCAGGTTTACCAAAGGATGTTGAAAGAACCTGTAGCCGGTGTGTTGTTTGCAAATAATCTAAATCTACTGCCCAGTCGCAAGGTAAGTACTCTCTTTTGCCCATTCCTGGGCATCCATGGACCAACATATCAATGGACTTTGTCTTAGGGTTGCTTAGAACTAGTACCTTGTTTCTCATTCAATTGGGGAGACCATTGATCAACCATCCCAAAGATCAAAAATGGGAATCTAGAATTGGAATGAGTACCATTTGGATCCAAATGGGAACTTGTTGTCACCAATGCTTAAAAGGGACTTTTAATGAGTATGGAGGCTAATGAAAATGAATACCACTTGAAACAAGCATTATGGATCTTCTAAATGAGGATGGAGAAGATTAAGACCAATAACGGGAATCTTGAACTGGAATGAGTCCCATTTGAACCAAATCAGAACTTCATGTCCCCAAATGCTTAACAAGGACTTTTAATGAGTATGCAGCCCAACGACAATGAATACCACTTGTAACAACCTTTAGGGGACTCCTAAATTAAGAAGGAGAAGATCTAGACCTTGTTGGGGTCAAAACCCATATTTTCGGAATTAACGATTAGAATATTTGAATATCAAAAAAGAGTTTCCATATTTAGATATGAGTTTGGAGAAAGTTCGTTTTGAACTATTTCATCAATAACTTTACAAAAAAAGTATGAAATACTGTCTTTCGATAGTTTTCTGATGAACCGATAAAGTGACGATTCATCGAACAAAGGACGATCAGCTGGACGAAACAAGGACAGCCAGCTCGGTATCAAGACCTGCCAATGATACCAAGCTGACTGACATCTTATCAGCATGTATGGCTAATCCTTTCGTCCTTTGAATGATTCATCCGTAAAACCGATAATGTCGCGATTAATCGAACAAAGGACGACCGGCTGGACGAAACAAGGAAAGCCAGCTCGGTATCAAGACCTGCCAATGATACCAAGCTGACTGACATCTTATCAGCATGTATGGCTAATCCTTTCGTCCTTTGAATGATTCATCCGTAAAACCGATAATGTCGCGATTAATCGAACAAATGACGACCGGCTGGACGAAACAAGGAAAGCCAGCTCGGTATCAAGACCTGCCAATGATACCAAGCTGACTGACATCTTATCAGCACGTTTGGCCGATCCTTTCATATTTTGAACGATTCCTCCAATAAATCGACGAAAGTTACGATTTTCCGAGTAAAAGGCAACCAACCAAGCATGGAGGACAGGCAGCTCGGTATTGGGCAGCCAATGATACCAAGCTGACTGACATATTCAGCTGGTTGCATGTCTCGCCAAACATCTACCACAGAACGTCAATCTGGACAGCACGGAGCAGTCAGCTCGGTACCAGCATACCGAGCTGGCTGTCATGATGGATCCAGCTTCGTATCATCATCCCTATTTGATACCGATCTGGACAACATGATGCATTCAGCTCGGTCCAATCCTTCCTTTCCTGGAAACCGAGCTGGATGACACTTTCCGAGAGTTCCGAGCTGAAAAGGACATGTGTTCAATGAACAAGGTTTATCTTCCAAACCACAAGGGTTTTGGACAAGAAAGAACTTGAAATATGTTCTCAACTCAATTATGAAGCTTCTAGAAAAAGAATCAGATCTAACGGAGTTCATACTAGAAAGTTATACCATCCACAAGTTGGGCGTTGCAGTCAAGCTCGGTACGAGAAGCTTAGAGCAGCCAGCTCGGTGTTTCCTTCACTCAGGCTACCGAGCTGGACGACATATGTCAGTTAGCTCAGTAAAATCCACCCTCCTGGATACCAAGCTGACCGACACCCTTCAGGTTGCTGAGCTGGACGCATCCCACGACTTATCGGAAGACCTCCTTTCATCCTTTATACCGATCTGGACAACATCATGGACCTGGAAGCAGCCAGATCGGTACATTCTGTCACCAAGGCTGACCGAGCTGGCTAACACCTTTCATTTCGTCTCATTTTGCTCTTCTTTTCGTCTTCAAGGCCATTTCGTAAACATACCGATGTTTTCGTAAGTTTTTCGAAACATCGTGATGTTTTGTTTATCAAAGACAATAGAGATGTTAACTTAAAACTAACCGGAGAAAACCATTGATGAGGGATAAAAGTGGGCCGACCTGGAAGGATTGACCGACAAGGGCTGAAACCGACAAATGGAAGGTTCTAGAAGTTTCCTCAAAGATTTATGGAAAAATCGTCGGAAAAGGAAAAGACCATTGTCCCACATCGAAACTTATGCTGTTTAGGACTTAGGATGTCTTAGTATAAATAAGGATCGATCCCTACCCCTTGTAACACATTCAATACATTCGCAACACACAATTTAGCAATAAAACTTAGGCTGTTTAGGACTTAGGATGTCTTACTCTACTTTTCGTTTTCTCGCGCAAGATTCTCGGATCCCCACATTAACAACTATCCAAAAATACATTAAGGTGAATTCCGGTTCCCACAATTTAGCGCTAGAAGGAGGGTAAACGAAAAATCTTTACTCTTGAAAGCGAAAACCCTAGGTCGAAACCTCGAACAATGGTGCAGACGAACCTCCTGCATCTACTCAGCATCCAGAGGGAGATGGAACAGACGCAACCACTATTGCTCAGCTTCGATCATCTGTACTGGCTCTTGAGAAGAAAAATCAAAAACAGGAAAAGCTTTCGGAATCCCTGACTCAGCAAATCGAAGATCTCCCGAAGGAATAGGAATCCAGAACTTCTCTTTTGAGAAAGCGTCTCGATTTCGCTACTCCTGGAGGATCAGGAGCTTCGAGGCGTGATCCACGAGGAATTTCTTTCCGAACACCATCTTCTCGCAGGATCAACCCTACTACTGCAACTCTGTTGCGTCGTCCCTCGGACACATCAACCACCAACGATAAAAACACGCGCTGAGTGAAACCTTAATTCCGAAGGTCAAAACAATAGCACTCAACCTGAGGATGTGGAAGATCTCTCAGACCGTGAGGACGTTCTAACTCACGAAGAACTCGCTGTCTTGCGAGAACGAGAAGAGGCTCTTCGAGCACATGATGATGATTTCCAGTGGGTAGTCAGAGAAAGCGAACTAGATGAGTTACGCAGACAGTTGATCCTAACTGCTGATGAGATGAAAAAAGGTTAAATCCCAAGTCCATCGAGCAACTAGTGATGCCCCCGAAAGCGAACATGTTCTCGAAGAGGCTCAGAGAACTCCTTTCACGGACCAAATCACCAAAAGTAGGCTTTCGGATCCCGGAAAGAAGAATATCCGACCGTACAATGGAACAACTGACCCCCAAGGCTCACTTAACGTTCTTTAGGATAGCCATGGGGAGTGCGAGGTTCAAGAAGGAACAAGAGGACGCAGGATACTGCCTCCTGTTGGTCGAGAACCTCAAGGACAATGCTCTCGAGTGGTTCTCAAAGCTCGAAAGGAACTCCATCGACAACTTCTCACAGTTGTCTATGGCGTTCCTTAAGCAGTACTCCATGTACATAAACCAAGCAACCTCCGACGCTGATCTCTGGGCAATATCCCAAGGTCAGAACAAAACCTTGAATATTTTCATGGATCGTTTCAAATCCGTAGTCTCAAAGATCGACGGAGTAAGTGATAGAGCTGCACTCGAGGCACTCAAAAGGTCGTTGTGGTATGAGTCTCATTTCCGACTGGATATGACACTCAATCCCCCACCGAAAATCCAGGATGCTCTTCATCGAGCTTCAGGTGTCATCAAGCTTGAAGAAGATATTCGAGCAAACGAACAAAAACATCGAGCAAAGCCGTCTAGAAAGAATGCACCACCAGCTCCTAGCACCTCAGCAGGCAAGAAAGGGAGCTCGTACGTAAAATTCGAAACAAAAGGCGGAGCCCACAACTATCAAGTGGCAATAGGACCGTCCCAAGATGGACCACCCAAACCACAGTGGGAAACTGGACGTGGAAAGAATCCAACCGCCAGGAATCGCAACAGCTCTACCTATGATGAGAAAGCCTATTGTGATCATCAAAAGGCGTATGGCCATTCAAATCTGAATTGCCGAACCTTAGGAACTAATCTAACTAAAAAGCTCCTAGCTGGGGAGCTCGGAGATGTTGAAAAATTTCTTGTGATGATAACACACGAGGAATCTGATCAGCAAGAAGAAACCACAGACGAGAAACCCGATCAGGCTCCAGAAGGACCTCCTCCGGAAGCTCCAAAGCGTGGAAGGAAAAATGAGGACCCTGCTGGGGCAAACAACCGCATAAAGGTTTTCATGATCATGGGTGGATCTCAGTATTGCCAGACACCATGTAACACCCGTCTCATCCTCACCCGAGAACGGCGTGCCACGAACCCTAACTTATCTCTCAAGTAACTCTAATAACTCATTAATACTCCACTATATTCATATCTCTGACAAATCTACAACTGCTATCGCCAAATGAAATAATAAAACAATTACTTAAAATAAAATACAGAAAATCATATTTAAAGTATCTCAAAGCATCCGATCCATCGTATGTCCATCTAATCATCAATCTCACCTGAAAAAGATAAAAAGAGGGGTGAGCAACTGGGGAGTCACTCAGTGAGGTTTGGGATGCTAATCGCAAAAAACGCAGTTTCGGTCATAGCACTCCAAACACGGAACAAATACAAAACATGAACAATCATGGCACCTAAAGCACCCAAACAGAAAACAATTTCCTACTGACGGCTCCAGTGACCGCCGGCACCCTCCCTCCAAGAGGTCTGCATGGAATAAGTGTCCAACGGCACCGCCCCTGGGACGATTTATCGATCTCTGAAAGTACCGGACAACAGATCGACTGAGCTGCCGGTACCGCCTCTCACACAAACGCAGCGATAACAGAAGTCCATCTCTGTATCCCGCAATCCTAACGTCTAACATGCTCTGCAATTTATATTGTATATATATATATATATATATATATGAATGCATACATAATATATAACAAAA
>OVBI01000911.1:0-29951 GCA_900406495.1 Sisymbrium altissimum
CCCGCAACCGCAACCGCAGCCGCTGCGGTTAAACCAGTCAAGCCCTTAATAGTCACTAGATTCTCTAGTTCTTGCTGAGTGCAGAATTAATATTTTTGTAAATTAAATATTGTAAAGTTTATAAATTAAAAATTATTATTAAAATGATATAATATTTAAACTTTTAAAGTTATGAGAATTAATTGATACAATGTTAAAATTATCTTTTGAGTTGAATATGTTAAATAATAATGATTTAATTTTTAATAGTAAGATAGAAGTAATTCATATAAAATTGGTATATTTGTGCTGTAGTTTAAAATGCTGATCTTTGGATGGTTAATTACATTTTTTTAAAAGTAAAAATATGAAAATCGTTTTATTAAATGAGTTTTATTAGTTATTTTAATATTTTATATATCCAATAAATCCAGTCTTATCTTACCTACACAGACAGAAAACGTCATTCCATGCTCCAAATACCAAGTGAAGAATTAGATTTATATAGAGAGAGAAGAAAAAAATGTCACGAAAAAGAGAAATTTATAAGAATTATTTTTGTTATTACTCATAAAAAGTATAAAATTAAAAATAATATATATAAAAGTGTAAAAATGAATAGTAATAATATCATAAAACGAGCATTTTTTTAGTTCTATTTTTAATTATTATCAAGATATATAATATTTAAATTTTAAAAATTTAAATTAAAAATGATATATCTAAAAGTGTAAAAATGAATAGTAATAATATCATAAAACGAGCATTTTTGTAGTTCTATTTTTAATTATTATCAAGATACATAATATTTAAATTTTAAAAATTTAAGATAATTGATAGATAAAATGCTAAAATTATCATTTTAGCTAAATATGTTAAATGATGATGATTTAATTTTTAGTAGTAATAATATAATAACAATAAATTTTTACTTCATATAAGCTGTTGTATTTGTGTAGCAGTTTAGAATGCTGCTTTTTGGATGGTTAGTTACATCTTATTAAAAGTTAACATATGGTAATCAGTTTATTTAATTAATTTTTATTAGTTATTCTTAATTTTTTGGAATAGAAAATATTCATCAATTATTTAACTCGTATTATAATTTTAAATATTTTATATCCAAAGCTGAAGCATGAGAATGAAGAGGTCATTTTCGTTTGTAGGTCGTCAGCGATTAACGATCGCGATTACGTTGTTTGTTTCGTAGTCGCGCGACTAGTCGCGGCGATTAAAATTAAAGGTATTTTTGTAATTTTTAAAGTTTCAAATTTTTAATCGCAGGAGTTTTACTCGCAACACTGAAAAAATTTAACAATCAAAATTTTTAACCAGCAGTCGTTAAAATTTGATCGCTGCGACTTGTCGTAGGGTTTATGACCACCAAACGAACAACATTTAGTTGCTGACGATAACGACCTGCAAACGAACAACGCCTAGATCACATTCTCCATTCTTCTTGAGGTTAAAACAAACAATTGTTTTACTACTCTCTTTTTTGTAAAGATTAATTTGCATTAAAATTCTAAATCAACCATTTATAAACCAGAAATAACAGTAATCTAGTACAAACATATATTCAAATAACATAAGATAAGAGTATGATCATCTATGATGTATCATGTATCTACTACAAAAAAAAAAAAAGTTGAGATTGAGTCTTTAATTAAAGAGGGCCAATCTTTGTTCTGAATTGGGAAAACCTTGCTTCTCCAAAAGCGAAGAAACTAAAAGAAAGTATTAAAAAAAGTTGGTTGTATAGAGTAGACTGTTGGGTGCACACACAAAAAAAAATTAAAAAAAAAATAATAGAGTATGTCGTAAATAGACAAACAAGGGGAGGAGGATAACGTTTTTAGGATACAGAATCGAGAAAGAAAATACCATTATTTAATTTGGGACGTTAAAGAGTTATTATTACTAATTAAGAAATTCAAAAGATCAGACCTTTTGTCAGTTACTTAGCAGTTAGCGGTAATTCCAAACATGTTACCCGTGAGAGATATTGTCAGTGAAGTCACATTCATTCATTAAAAATCATTGAAAGGAAGAAGAAGCCAATCCAAAACTCTGCTCATACACTTCTTCCTCCAACCAAAACTCAAATCTTCTTTTTCTTGTTGTTTCTCTGCTTTGCGTTTGTTGAGAGAGTCTGTCAATGGAGGAAGAAGATAGGATTGAAGAAGGAAGCAGCAACACCAGCTTGAGACGTGTTGGTACTGGAAGTAGTGACCGGAGATGGGTCGACGGAAGCGAGGTGGGCTCTGAAGAAAGGATGCCGTTTTTCTCGGAGTTCAAAGAAGTTGGTGACTATAGTTTTGTCAATTTGAGGAGAAGACTAATGAAGAAGCCTAAAAGAGCTGATTCTCTTGATGTTGAAGCCATGGAAATTGCAGGTGCTCATGGCCACAACCTCAAGGTTAGATATTTAAAATTCACTCATTCAAAAAGTTTTGATTTTTTTTTGTGTTATTGACATAATCCAACTTTGGATTTTTAAAGGATTTATCACTTTTGGGTACGATTGGGATAGCGTTTCAGACGTTAGGTGTTGTGTATGGTGACATGGGAACAAGCCCTTTGTATGTGTTCAGTGATGTCTTCAGTAAAGTTCCTATAAGATCAGAAGTTGATGTTCTTGGTGCCTTGTCTCTCGTAATCTACACTATTGCTGTCATTCCTTTAGCAAAATATGTCTTTGTAGTCCTTAAAGCCAACGACAATGGCGAAGGTAATGATGCATCCGAAACCGATGTTTTTTGTAAAGTGGTGTTATGTTATTCTCAGTATATGTGTGTGTGCAGGGGGAACATTTGCGTTGTATTCGTTAATTTGTAGGTATGCAAAGGTGAATAAGCTGCCTAATCAGCAACCTGCGGATGAGCAGATCTCAAGTTTTAGGCTTAAACTTCCAACTCCTGAGCTGGAACGAGCTCTAGGTATTAAAGAAGCTTTAGAGACAAAAGGGTATTTGAAAACTCTTCTTCTGCTTTTAGTCCTTATGGGAACTTCCATGATTATTGGCGATGGAATTCTGACACCAGCTATGTCTGGTGAGTCTCAGTTGTATAGTATTTGTTGCAATAAAGTTTCCCAAAAGATTTGTAACTTTGTGGCTGCATTAACAGTTGAGATTTCATAAACTTAAGAAGTGGTTAAGGTCAAGAATAGAGGTTTGATCTTCCTATTGATTCTTATGCAGTGATGTCTGCAATGAGTGGTCTACAAGGTGAAGTTAAAGGTTTTGGAACAAGTGAGTATTACTATCACATGATTTCTCTTTATATGTATGTCTAAGAAATTTCATCATGATGTCATTTTGATCATTCACATAGTTTATCTTTTATCTTGTTGTGTTCTGTGTCAGATGCATTGGTTCTGTCTTCGATTGTGATTCTCGTGGCTTTGTTCAGCATACAAAGGTTTGGGACGGGAAAAGTGGGTTTTCTCTTTGCTCCAGTTCTCGCCCTCTGGTTCTTCTCTCTCGGTTCTATTGGAATCTATAATCTGTTGAAGTATAACATCACCGTCATAAGAGCATTAAACCCATATTATATCGTTTTGTTCTTCAACAAGAATAGCAAACAGGCTTGGTCTGCTCTTGGTGGATGTGTCTTATGCATTACAGGTAAAAACACACACACATATCACCTCACAAAATCGAGCCTTTCTTATTAACCAAGTGTCTGAAACTACGCAGGAGCCGAAGCAATGTTTGCAGATTTGGGACATTTCTCAGTTCGTTCTATACAGGTTAGGCATCACCGTATAGATCATTAGTTATGTTAATGATGATGAGTGATGACCATAATAGTGATATTTGGATCAGATGGCATTCACTTGCGTGGTGTTCCCGTGCCTTCTCTTGGCTTACATGGGCCAAGCTGCTTATCTAACAAAGCATCCTGATGCCTCAGCTCGCATTTTTTATGATTCAGTTCCAGGTATTGAATCAACATAACCCGAGGCCTCAGTTCAATTATCTGTTGATATGGTGATGTGCAGTAAGCTCAAATTTGTGACAATGCAGAGAGTTTGTTCTGGCCGGTGTTTGTGATTGCGACATTTGCAGCGATGATAGCGAGCCAAGCCATGATCTCTGCGACTTTCTCATGTGTCAAACAAGCCATGGCTCTCGGTTGCTTCCCGAGGCTGAAGATAATCCACACTTCTAAGAAACGGATGGGTCAAATCTATATTCCCGTCATCAATTGGTTTTTGATGATTATGTGCATACTCGTTGTCTCCATCTTCAGAAGCACAACCCACATTGCCAATGCTTACGGTTGGTTTTTCAGTTCAAGTCTGTTCTGTCTTTGCTATACAAACAATGTTACTGTTCGTTTTTGATGTTTTTCTGCACGCTTGTTACAGGCATTGCAGAGGTAGGTGTGATGATGGTGAGCACGGTCTTGGTAACACTAGTGATGCTTCTCATTTGGCAAACCAATCTGTTTCTTGCTCTTTGTTTTCCTCTTGTATTCGGATCCGTGGAGACCATTTACTTGCTTGCGGTTCTGACCAAGATCTTAGAAGGCGGTTGGGTTCCTCTAGTATTCGCCACTTTCTTCCTCACCATAATGTACATTTGGAATTACGGAAGCGTGCTCAAGTACCAAAGCGAGGTCCGAGAAAGAATCTCCATGGACTTTATGCGTGAACTCGGTTCAACTCTTGGAACAATACGAATCCCTGGGATTGGACTCCTTTACAATGAGCTTGTTCAAGGCATACCTTCCATATTTGGACAGTTCTTGCTCACTCTTCCTGCGATTCACTCAACAATCATCTTTGTCTGCATCAAATATGTCCCGGTCCCGGTCGTTCCTCAAGAAGAAAGGTTCCTCTTCAGACGGGTTTGTCCCAAGGACTACCATATGTTCAGGTGCATCGCGAGGTATGGTTACAAAGACGTTAGAAAAGAAGATTCTAGAGTCTTCGAGCAGCTTCTTATTGAAAGTCTAGAGAAGTTCTTGAGATGTGAAGCGCAAGAGGATGCTTTAGAGAGCACTCTTAATGATTTTGATAACGATAGGGTCTCCGTTACAAGTGATAGTTACACAGACGACCTCATGGCCCCTCTCATTAACCGAGGAAAGCGGCCTGAGCCAGAGCAAGAGTTGGATTCAGATGTTTTGCCGTCTTCAAGCGTAGGGGCGTCAATGGAGGAAGATCCAGCTCTGGAATATGAGCTTGCGGCTTTGAGAGAAGCCACAGACTCGGGGCTAACGTATTTACTTGCTCATGGAGATGTGAGGGCGAAGAAGAATTCGATTTTTGTGAAGAAGCTTGTGATTAATTACTTCTATGCGTTTTTGAGGAGGAACTGCAGAGCTGGAGCTGCGAATCTTACTGTTCCTCATATGAACATCTTGCAAGCTGGGATGACTTATATGGTCTAATGCTTGATTCTTTTAGTTATACTCACTTTGGATCATCTCTACTACTTAACTTAGGATCTCTCCATGCATTAAGGCTTTGTTTCTTGCGGTCGACGTTTGGGATTGTCGTTACCGTGAGGAAGATTTCCTAATATTCATGTTGTAATAGTTAATTAGGAGGAAGAAAATTGTATCATCTCCTAATAAAAGTAAAACAAACACTAGTAAAGAAGGCACAAGAAAAGCAGCTGTCGTTAAGTTATATAATATGTTCTTCGAAACTGGTAGTTGAATTTTATACGATGTTGAATATCTCATCACTGGATAACTAGCTTGATGAATAACTATAATCCTACTAATTAGATAATCTGAGTATTGACTCAAGAAACTTGTTAAACAGGGCATAGAAGACCAACAATTTCTGTCTGATAAATTGATAATGCAACAAACATCATAATTTCACTTCGAAACAGGACATAAGGATTTAAGAAGACAAGGCAAAAACTATCTTTCATTGCAAAACTAGAAGGAGCATATCATAATTCCATTGCAAAACTATGATATAAGGCTTTAAAAGACAAGGTAACAACGATGGAGAAGTTCAACAACTAAAATGTAAATAAGTGATAAGAAAAATTCTCAGTTCAAACATCAAAATTTACAAGACTTTCAAAGCCAAACCCATCGATGTCCTCATTTGTGTATGACAAGCATCAATCATGAACCGGTGACAAATCAACGGTACTGCAAAGACACAGAAACAAAACCAGAATAAACAATCAACTCATACAAATTGATACAAATAAGCACATATATACATTTAATTGAAATGTACCTTGATGAAACCAATCTCCTTGGCATTGCTGCGGAAGCACTGTCTGCAGCAGTTCAGACCATACTTCCTAATCAGACCGTGTGAATTCCCACAAACACGGCTACAATACAGACAAGAATTGCATTATTAAGACAAAAGTCAGAATCTTGAAAGCCAAATATAACACATAAGCTAATCTTACACGTACTACAGTACACGAAAGCCAAAATTACAACACTATCCCTAACACCTACAACATAAACTAATCTCACATTAGTGAAGGCAGAACCAAACAATCAAATACATAGCTAAGGTGAAACTAGAATCCATATACAAAAACAAGAATCCATGCAACTAAAGGACAAGATCAGATAAAGAATCAAGAATCATAACTAAACAAATCAAAGCGAAAAGAGCGAGAGAGGAAGATGGTTTTACCAGGTGCGTGATCCAGGACCGTACTTCTTGGGATGAGAGTTCCACACGTTGTCATGACCCATTTCGTTGGCTGCTCGAAGAGGAAGAAGGAGCGGCGACGACGAAACAGAGAGAGACTCTTCAAAAAAACCCTAAAAGTAAACAACGAGACTCAGACTCACGCAGCGGGTTTTATTTAATGTTTTATTTATACACTAACGTGCTAGATACTAAGGCCCATTAATAGCCCAATAGTAGCCTTCTGTTTAATTTTCTAGGCCCTTCAGATGTTTGTGTCTTATGTTTACAATATTCCTCTTTGACACCGTTCTAAGCTTCTGTTGCGTCTTATTATGTGATCGCAAAATCATATGGATGGAACATTTTAAATTTACAATCATAATATAGATGACTGTTCCAATGAAATATACATTATACATAAGCTTTTAAAAGACAAAATGCATAGGTCTTTTGAGAGAGGTCCAACTACTTAAATACCCTCCAAAACGAAAAAAAATGTAAGAAACTAAGAGAGTTTCAAAGCGATTTTATGGACGCCATCATGTTATGTGTATTATAAGCATCAAACAAGAAGTGGTGCATCATCAACGGTATACTGCAGAGACAGAGAAAACAAATCCGGAATGAGCAATCACTCTAATGAAATAAAGATGCTAATTAATTAGAGCATGTATCACTGAATTTTACCTTGATGAATCCGTTGTCGTTAGCATTGCTGCGGAAACATTGTCTATAGCACTTCATCGTCCCACGCTTATCTAAGTAAACAAGATCTTAGCTGATCTTGGTAAGTATCTAGAGAACAATATGCTAGTTATCAATAAGTCAAGTATCATGTAAGTTATGAAGTAAGTATGATGAAAACCGTATGCGGTATGCTAGTTGTGGAACTAGTTTCTAGTCCCAAGTTTAAGTTTAGTCTAAAAAGGGTGTATTAAATCTGGTATTTAAGAGAAGTTAAGGTAATTTGATTTTTAATGAGTTTTTAGAAGATTTTGGATGAATTAAGAAAGTTAGAGTGATTGTTATTAAACTATTCTATCATTCCATCTAAAACTATGAAATTTGAAATTTTATTTTTTACTAAAAAATCTCACTAAATTACCTTCAAATCACCACAAACCTCCTAAAAAGCACTACTTAAAATATTTTCAATAACAGTAGATTTTAAAGTAGATTCTAAAATCACAAGTTCAATAACACTGGATTTTTAAGCATCTTTAAAATTCATGTTTGAATAACAGTGGATTTGATATTTTAATACAGGTCACCTCAAAACTCTTCAAATCATTGATTGAATACACTCCCCTAAGAGACTTTTATCTTTGAGTAAAGAAGTTGATACTAACTAGTGTTGGATCTTTGTAATGGGCTAATGGGTCCATATGGATTTGGAGTGTCGTGTGAAAATAAATAAAATGGTGGGCTTAAGTTAAAACCTTGATTTTTGAAAGGGAATGACATAATGTTGTCCCACGTCGGAAATGAGGAGAAAATTTGGAGTGTTTATATATAAAAACACTAATTTCTAAGTTTGAAAGATGTAAGAGAGAGCAGAGGTGCACCCACGCGCGCCCCGCTGCCGGCCGGCTGGCCTGGGCTGGGCATGGGCATGGGCCTGGGCTGGGCTCTGTGTAATGTGGCAAAAAGAGATATCTTTTTTTGGGCCAAATTCGTATTACAGTTTTGGCTCACTTCTCTGGAAAAGCAGTTTGCAGTTTCGTTTAAAACGACATGCAATTCTTCTCTACACACTGATAATATTTTGAATAAGTCAAGAGACCGAGTCTCGGGGAGAAAGTTACTCAACAGTTTAATTTCCCGAAACAGATGCCACTTGTGCACATGCAACTTCTTTGGCGGAGTGCAACTCTCACCTCTTCGGCTATAAATAGAGCTTCTCTTCCTCACAATTTCTTCACCAATTCACGATAACAAATCCTTCTCTCTCTCTCTCGTCTTTCTGTCTATTATAAGTATTCCAAGAATATATCGTAGTAATATAATAAGTTTGTAGATTCCGATTTCGAGTGTTGAACAAGCCGGTCTCAAACGTGTTTTATCTTAGGACTCGAAAATCATACTGAACCGTCACACTAACGGACGATTTATTTGAGTTAAAGAAAAAGATTAAGTCTTGACTCATGTTCTCGTTTTGATAAAACGGTTTACAATTGCTTCGGTTTTCCAATCGCTTTCCTTAATATCGTTTTTATTTACAATCGTTTATTACTGTTATAATCGTTTCAATATCTTCATTTATCGCAATTATTCTCAATCGATTTTAGTTATCTTACAACTAGTAACTTCTAATGATGTAAAAACATGAAGCTACCAATTTATCATCTTTTTTTTTCCGTTGAATGTTAGTTTCTTTTCACTGGCTTTTTAAAAAACTATATCTATCAAATCGGAGATATACAATAGAACATGCCATTTTTTTACAATAGTTTATTATGGTCTGAGCCAGAGCAAGAGTTGGATTCAGATATTTTGACCATATAAGTCGGTTGTAGTTAAATTATTTTACTATGTTCATCCAAACTGGTAGGCTATGTTCGTTTGGTGGATTATAGACGTTATCTGGACACAGATGTATGTTTATATTCGTTTAGTGTTAATTTAGAATATGAATTGAAATCGATAGTCAAATGTATTTCCAAAACTCATCCAAAAAAATCAAAATTTCTAAATGAGTTAATTTAGTATGTTCAGATATACTCAACCCATCGATGTCACCATTTGTGTATGACCAGCATCAATCATGAACCGGTGCCACATCAACGATACTGCAAAGATAGAGAAACAAAACCAAAATAAACAATCAACGCTAATGAAATAGATACAAGTAACTGAGATACAAATCAGCACATATAATCGAAATTGAAATGTATACCTTGATAAATCCAATCACCTTGGCATTGCTGCGGAAGCACTATCTACAGCAGTTCAGACCATACTTCCTAATCAGCCCATGCGAATTCCCACAAACATGGCTACAATACAGAAAAGAATTGCATTAAGACAAAAGTCAGAATCTTGACTGCCAAATATAACACATAAGCTAATCATACACGTACTACAGTAAACGAAAGCCAAAATTACAACATTATCCCTAACACAAAAGTTAATCTCACATTAGTGAAGGTAGAACCAAACAATCAAATGCATAGCTAAGGTGAAACCAGAATCCAAATACAAAAACAAGAATCCATGCAATCAAAGAACAAGATCATATAAAGAATCAAGATTTTTTCTTTCTATTCGTCTCAATCGTAACCAAACAAATCAAAGCGAAAAGAGCGAGAGAGGAAGATGGTTTTACCAGGTGCGTGATCCAGGACCGTACTTCTTGGGATGAGAGTTCCACACGTTGTCATGACCCATTTTGTCGGTTGCTCGAAGAGGAAGAAGGAGCAGCAACGACAAAAAGAGAAAACCCTAAATGATAGCGAGCCAAGCCATGATCTCTGTGACTTTCTCATGTGTCAAACAAGCTGTAAAAACTCTTCTCTCTATGTGCGTCAACTCACAACAAAATACGAGTAACAAACGGCAAGAAGAAACCAACTTGAGAGGGGAGAAAAGATTGAGAAATAGAGATGGCGGAAGACAGAAAATTAACAGGGCATAAGAACAGCACACATGCAAAGTTTACCCAGTTCACCACTGTAACTAAGTGGCTACGTCTGGCTGAGTCGGTAACTTAGAATTCACTATATCAAGGTGTTTAGCATGTTTACAAGAGAATTAGAAATCACAAATATCCCACACAAATGCCCTTTATTAGCACTTGGTGTATACTCTGTCGATTTCTTCTAAGACAAACTTAGTCAAGCTTCTACGAGAGTTAGAGGTGCCTCAAGACAAACCGATTTCTTTCTTTTGTGATTCTACTTCTGATATTTAAATAGCTTCAAATGCAGTTTTTCAGGAAAGAACAAAACATCTGGAAATAGATTGTCATAAGGTCAGAGACAGAGTCAACGATGGTTTGATCAAGCTCCTACGTGTACGTACTGATCAACAACTCATGTGTCTTTACCAAACCTTTGTTTCCGGGTCACTTTCATTCCCTCATTGGCAAGATGGCTTTGTCTTCCATATATTCGCCATTTTGAGTGGGGCTATTAGAGTATTGGTTAAATACCATTCATTTAATAATTTTGTCTAGTGTAAACCGGTTAAAAACTCCTATGTATAAAAGAAAGTCTCACTATAAAAATTGATTCAAGATGAATAAAAAAACTCTTTTCCTTCGATGTCTATCTTTTTTTTCCATTCTTGTTATTCAATTAATAAACATTGACAATTCTGTGGACAACCCGGTCATCCGGATATTCTCCACACAAAAGGTCTATCGTCTTTGCAAATTCTCGAAGAGAGAATCTGATTGGAGTCTCACCAAACACCATCTATAGCTCGTGAGCTTTTGTGGGTGATGAGTATCAAGATGGTAAGCCTAAATGGCAAGCCCAAATGTTTATGTCAAAACCCTAGTATGAATAGTACCCGCAGATGAACAGTAAACGGGATATTTTTAGATAGCTTTTACTTAGCCATTATTTATGTGGTGGCAAGTGATATGAAAAATATCAGCGAGACTTTTTCAGATCTATCTTTCTTCTTCTTCTTCCTTTCTCATTCTTCTTCTTCTTCATTCTTAATCTCCTAATTCTAACATGGTATCAGAGCAATAAGATCCTAATCTCTTTCTTTAATTCTGCAAAACTATTATTCTTTATCTATTCTTCTCAAAATCTCTAGTTTAAACATGGAGAACTCAAGACAAATTATTGTTCATGTGACTCTTACAAAATTCAACTACATCCTATGGTCTAGGATGGCAAAGACTGCTCTTGGTGGAAGAGGTTTATGGAGCCATGTAACTCTTGATGAAGCTCCAAATAAATCTGTCCAACAAGAAGATGGCAAGGAGATTTCCCTTGTGGATGAAGACAAATGGTTTCAAGAAGACCAGTTTGTGCTTTCTATTCTCCAAAACTCTCCAGAAACATCAATCTTAGAAACTTACTCCTATTGTGAAACCGCTAAAGATCTTTGGGAGACTCTTAAAAAGGTGTATGGAAACACCTCCAGTCTAAGTAGGATCTTTGAAGTAAAGCAAGCCATTAACAACCTCAGTCAAGAAGACATGGAGTTTACCTAACACTTTGGAAAGTTCAGATCTTTGTGGGCTGAGCTTGAGATGTTAAGGTCAAGCACAATGGATGCTGAAGTCTTACTTGAGAGGCGTGAGCAAGACAAGGTCTTTGGGCTCTTACTAACTTTAAACTCCACCTACAATGACCTGATCAAGCATATCCTAAGGTCAGAAAAGCTTCCAACACTTGAAGAGGTATGAGCTAAAATTCAAAAGGAGCAAGGATCCCTTGGACTCTTTGGTGGAAAGAGAAAACTTGTCACAGCCAACAAAGGAGTGTATAGGCAGGAAGAAAGGAAGGTGTGGGTATGTGATCATTGCAAGAAGAAAGGTCACAACAAAGACAAGTGCTGGATCCTCCACCCTCATCTAAAACCAAACAAGTGGAAGGAACCAAGGGCAAACATCTCCAATGCCATTGCTGAGCAGCCATGTTCATCCACAGGATCCAATGAGGTAGAAGGCAAGGCCTTGATGTATACTCATGCTCCCTTGGTATCTGCTCATGATGAGATGGTGAGGAGATCAGACCTTGAGGTTATCATCAAAGCCCTCAAAGAAAATTCTGGTAAAGTAGTTGGTAATTCATTCCATATATCAAATATATCTAAGCCATTGATTGTAGATTCAAGAGCTTCTCATCTTATGATTAGTGATTCAAATCTGATTAGCAATATGAAACCGGCTTTAGGGAATGTTGTGATAGCAAATGGAGATAAAGTACCAATCAAAGGTGTAAGCAATCTTAAACTATTTGATAAAGATTCTAAAGCCTTGTTTATGCCTAATTTTACATCAAACTTTCTTTCAGTGAAAAAGGCGACTACTGATTTAAATTGCAATATTATCTCTAGCCCTAATGATGTTCACTTTCAGAATATTAAGATAAACAGGCTGCTTGGAAAAGGTGTGACCAAGGATGGCCTATATTTGCTTAAAGACACCAAACTTATCTCAAATTTATCTTGTGCCTTTAGCTCTGTCTCTACTGTAGCTAATGATGCAATTTGGCATGCTAGATTAGGGCATCCTCATTCTCGTGCATTAGGATTGATGTTTCCTAATGTTTCTTTTAAGAATGATGAATGTGAAGCTTGTATTTTTGGAAAACATTGCAAATCTGTCTTTCCAAAATCTATGACTGTTTATGAGAATTACTTTGATCTTATTCATTATGATGTTTAGACAGCCCCTTGTGAATCTAGAGAAAATCATAAGTACTTTATCACATTCATTGATGAAAAGTCAAAGTATACTTGGCTCACCTTGATTCAATCTAAGGATAGAGTTTTAGAAGCTTGTATCAACTTTCAGAATTATATTACTAACCATTTCAATGCAAAAATTAAAATCTTTAGATCAGATAATGGTGGGGAGTATTTGAGTAATGTCTTCAAACAACATTTAGCCAAACATGGAATCATTCACCAAACCAGCTGCCCTCACACACCACAAAAAAAAATGGTGTGGCTGAAAGGAAGAATAGGCACTTGATGGAGGTGGCGAGATCCATGATGTTCCATACCAATATTCCAAAGAGGTTGTGGGGAGATGCTGTGGTTTCTGCTTGTTATCTAATCAACCGGATTCCAACAAAAGTCCTTAATGATGTTTCTCCATTCCAGGTATTGAACAAAAGTAAGTCATTTATTAGTCACTTACGTGTGTTTGGGTGTGTTTGTTTTGTTTTGATCCCAGGAGAACAAAGAAATAAGCTTGAGGCGAAGAGTGTAAAAGCCATATTTATTGACTACTCCATAACTCAAAAGAGATATAAGTGTTATATACCAGAAACCAGAAGGGTAATAGTGTCTAGAGATGTCAAGTTTATGGAGACTAAAGACTATTATGATGAAAGGAGTTGGGAAAATCTGAAGGATCTATCTAATCCACCATCGGATCGAGCAGCAAACCTTAGAATTATATTGGAGACTCTCGGTATAAGTTCACCCAAGGAACCCAAAGAGAAGGAAGAAACAAGGGGGCCAAATACATCTGTGGAACCTCTAGTAGCGGTTGAAGACATCCACCTTGATCATGAGGGGGACACACAAGCAGAATAAGAAGAACCGCATGTGCAACAAGATGCTTGTGAGTTGGAACAAGAAGATTCTGCTGTTCATGAACAAGATGGAGTGTCTCGAGATGTTCAAGAAGAAGAGGAGCAAGAGCAACAATTCCAAACTATCCAACCTTTGAGAAGGAGTACAAGGATCAGAAAACCTAAAGTCTACTATAATGCACAAGCTGTAGCTTATCCTATCCAAGCGGTTTGCTCTCTAGCTCAGTTTCCTTTAGAACATCAAGTATTTGTTTACAAATTGGATCAGGGACAGGTGCTAAAGACCTATGAAGAAGCTAAAGAGCATAAAGTATGGAGAGATGCAGTAGATGATGAAACCGGGGCTATGGAACGCAATCACACTTGGGATAAGGTAGACCTTCCCAAAGGTAAGAAGGCTGTAAGCTCCAAGTGGGTGTTCACTATAAAGTACAAAAGTGATGGGGAGATTGAGAGATACAAGGCAAGGCTGGTAACGAGAGGATTCCCTCAGACCTATGGAGAGGATTATGTGGATACATTTGCACCAGTAGCCAAACTCCACACGATAAGGGTCATTCTCTCTTTAGCAACTAACCTTGAATGGGATCTTTGGCAGATGAATGTCAAAAATGCATTCCTTCAAGGTGAGCTAGAAGATGCAGTCTACATGACTCCTCCACCTGGTCTTGAAAATACAATTACACTAGGCAAAGTTCTTAGGCTCAGAAAAACTATCTATGGCTTGAAGCAATCACCTAGAGCTTGGTATCATAATCTGAGCATGACTCTCAGAGATAGAGGATTTAGAAAGTCTGAGGCAGACCATACTCTCTTCACCCTTTCAAGCCAAGAATGAATCATTGTCATTCTTGTTTATGTAGATGATATTATCATCTCAGGGAGTGACAAAGCAGATATCCAAGCCACTAAGGCATATCTCAAATCTGTTTTTGATATTAAAGATCTCGGTAAGCTAAAGTACTTCTTAGGGATAGAAGTGTGTCGCTCTAAAGAGGGACTCTTCTTATTTCAAAGGAAGTACACACTTGATTTATTGTTTGAAACAGGAAAACTTGGAGTTAAGTCAGCCAAGACACCCCTTGAAAAAGGCTACAAAGTTATAAGGGAGGGGGAGATTGAGGACAAGCCGTATGAAGACGTCAAGCAATATAGAAGGATGGTTGGTGAGCTTATCTATTTAACCATTACCATACCTGATCTTTGCTTTGCTGTGAATCAGGTGAGTCAACACATGCAAACTCCCAAATTTCACCACTGGAACATGGTGGAAAGGATACTCAAGTATCTAAATGGTGCTCCGGGTCAAGACATTTGGATGGGTTACAATGGAAGTTCAGAGATAGTGGGGGTACTGTGATGCTGATTGGGCTGGAGGTAAAGAGGACAGGAGGTCTACAACCGGCTACTGCACATTCATTGGAGGCAATCTTGTCACTTGGAAGAGTAAGAAGTAAAAGGTTGTCTCTTACTCAAGCACTGAAGCCGAGTATAGAGCCGTGAGAAAGCTCACCAATGAGCTCATTTGGATCAAGGCACTTCTTAAGGATTTGGGAATTGAATCACCAGACCAAATCATCATGCATTGTGACAACCAAGCAGTTATCCACATTGCATCCAACTCAGTGTTCCACGAAAGAACCAAACACATTGAAGTGGACTGCCACAAAGTGAGACAGATGATGGAGTAAGGAGTGATCTTACCTTGCTACACAAGAAGTGAAGATCAGTTGGCTGACATCTTCACCAAGGCAGCCAGCACTAAAGTTTGTGAGTTCATCCATCCTCAATTTGGACTCATAGATCTCTCACGGCCATAAGTCCCTAGGCCATGGAGTCTATACTCTTTTTCCTTAGGTATAGTTTTGTCCCATGTGGTTTTCCATACTTAGGTTTTTAATGAGGTAGATCTTCATGGTTCCAAGTTTGACCTCCGGAGTTCCTATGGTCAAGCTTGAGGGGGAGTATTAAGATGATAAGCCCAAATGGCAAACCCAAATGTTTATGTTAAAACCTAGTATGAATAGTACCCTCGGATGAATAGTAAACGGGATATTTTTAGATAGCTTCTCTTGTAAACTTTATCTTTTACTTAGCCACTAGATAGTAACCCGCGCCTGGCGCGGAATGTGATATTTATATAATTATTTTATTATATATATTTTAAAATTATATAAAATAATTTTAAATATATATTTAAAATTATTTTATATATAAATGATTATGAATTTTTTTATAAATTTTCTTAAATCAATTTATAGAAAAAAATATTTAGTTATATTAATCAACTCTTTTTTATATCTGCATAAATTTTATCATCTTATATAAATGATTTATTATAATGGTTATTCCAAAAATAAAAAATAATGATAATTATAATAAATTAAATAATTAAAGTTAAAAATTTTATAAAATTTGATGTTTTAATCGATTAGTACTTTTTCAATAATTATACCACTAACAACAAATTATTTTCTCTAAAAGCATATAATTTTCATTTTATTTTTATATAACATTGGAAGATTTCAAATAATAGATTAAAGTATAAAAAGATTTGAAAATAAAAGTTTGAAAGCTTCAAAATTATTATTATTTTAAATGATGAGGGAATTGGTATATTACAAAAATATTATATAGTGAATGCATATATAATTTATAATTTATAATAAAAAAAATTAATTATATCAATAAAAGCATTAAAATGTACTTAAAATATTTTAAAATTTTATATTAGTAAAAAAATTAAATTATATACACTATATATGACATAATTTTACTAACTCAATTGTTTTTATCATTGAGTAAAAAAATATGGTATATTATTTATATCTGAATTTATTACTAAATTGATACAAAAAAGTATAAATAAAATTATTATATGTTTATTTAATCAAATTTGAGGTTTTTTTTTAATATATATCATTTTAAGTTATTTAGAAATGAATAATTGTTTATTACCATAATTTAATTACTGAATGGTATAAATACAAATCAAATATTAATATTGATTTATTTTAGGAAATAACAAAAAAATCTTTGAATTATTTCTGCATATAATGAAATTTATAATAAATGTAGTTATATGTGATAAATAAATTTGGTAATTATGGTAAGTTAATATTAATTAAGAATTTGTATAATATACTGAAATTGTCTTTAGATTTCCTTTAGAAGAAAAAATAAATATTATTATTATATTATAATTTACTTAATATAATTTTAATAACATAAAAATATTCATAATTTTATGTTAAAGCTATTATATTTTATATGTGAACAATATAACTTTAAACATATATATATAATATAAAATTAATATAATATAATAAAATTTTATAATTTTTTTTGTAATTAATAAATATAGTTTGAAGTGAATAAGAATATATGTTTAATAGAAAATAATTTGTATTATATTGTTTAGATACATAATTAAAATTAGAAATATTATGTAATATATGAATTAATAAATAACATTTATTTTAGTTAGAATCTATAAAATATATAATAATTTGAGTTATATAATATGATTATGAATAAATTATCTATATATTATATGTAATTTATCTAATAAATGATGACTTTTTTATTTGAAACTTAAGAAGCTCTCTAGTAATGATACATCATCATGGCACTCATGTAATAAACACATGATGATAAAGTTAAATTTTTTTTAAGATCCTCAAATAATATATAAGGGATTATTTATGTGGTGGTAAATGATGTGAAAAGTATCAACGAGACTTTTTCAGATCTATTTTTCTTCTTCTTCCTCCTTTTTCATTCTTCTTCTTCTTTATTATTAATCTCTTAATTCTAACAATGAGTTGCATCTAACCATAAAACACACAAAAAGACAATAACATTGTAGTATGAGATATCGACTGCATTTCTATGTATAATATAACCACTATGACAAGTTTTATTAATTCTACATACAAATAATTCAATAATACAGGTAGAAATAATTCAATAATACAGATAGAAATAATTCAATAATACAAGTATACTAAATTTCTATGTAGAATAATTCAATAATACGGGTATACTAAATTTTTAATAAAACTTGTCATAGTGGTTAATTTTTACCTGTATATTTGTGTACTTTGCTAATTATTTTCAGAAAATTTAGTATACCTCTGATTAACTCTTTAATTCAATAATTATGTTAAACATATATATTGGCTCTCTCATCAACCTCTTTGCCATATAATAAACAGTTGGATCCCCTTTTGTCGTTGGAACAGAAAATTGCATTGACCTTAGAATTAAGAAAAGACTAAACGAATCCGAGTAAATGCGTACAGCTAAGGATGATCAACTTGAGTGATTTTATATGAGATATATGTATTAGTTTTTCTTTTTGAAATAAATGGAGACCTTGGGTTATATATGATGGAAGTTAACTAAGATTTTAAGTGAAACCGTTTTTTATATTTCTTACCCCTACCTTCCGTATTCATCATTTTTGTTCACAAAACCATTGCTATAGCCTACACCATGCCTAAGATCCTTGACCTCTTTTGGCACGAACATCGTTTATTTAAAACTAATGGTAGAATTTTTGATCATTGCCAAGAGTGTCATGAGCAGATTGGCAAAACTAGGGATCTGAAACCGCTTTATAGATGCTACGGATGCAACATCGAGTGGCACCCCTCTTGCATTCCAAGTTCACCGGAGAATATTAACCATCCTTCCCACCCGAACCATCCCCTGGAGCTTCTTCTCCAAGGGCCACCTGATTACTCTGACGGGATATGCAGCCTCTGTCAACGCAAACTCGGCAACTTTGTTTACCATTGTAAGTTATGCGATTTCAGCGTAGGTATGAATTGCGCAAACAACCCTCCTCCCCTCGTAGTGGATCATCCAAAGTGCCACCAGCATGCCCTCACTCGCATCGGGGGAAGGGACGTCTCCTTCACATGTAACGCTTGTGCTGCGCATGGTGAAGGAACCCCTTATGTATGCATCCCATGCTCCCTCATGTTTCATTATGATTGTATTGGTCTGCCACATGTCATCAATATCAACCGTCATGATCATCGCATATCGCACGCATATCCTCTCATTCGTGGGGATTGGGTATGTGAGATCTGTCGTCAAGATATCAACTGGAGGTACGGAGGCTATTCATGCAACCAATGTCCCGACTTTTATGCTCATGCAAGATGTGCAACTAGAAAAGATGTGTGGGATGGGATCGAGCTCGAGGGGATACCTGAGGACGTAGTTGACATCGCGCCATTCAAAGTGATCGATGAAGGGGTAATAAATCATTTCTCCCATGAGAAACATAACTTACTTATTAAGGATGGTGGTGAAGACATAAATTGTGAAGCTTGCGCCCAACCAATCTCTTCTGAGAAGCATTACAAATGTCTGGAATGCGATTTTGTGCTTCACAAAGAATGCGCTAATCTTCCTCTTCAAAAACGACATGGGCTTTCTACAAGTATACTTTCTCTTCGTCCTGGTAATGAGAACAACAGTAAAATATATATGTGTGTTGCCTGTAGTAGAGCAGTTAGTGGTTTTAGATATGAGGATGGTAAGGGTGTAGTATTAGATGTGGGGTGTGTATCTCTCTCTTGCTTCTGGCAGAGGAAACTTCATCCCCACCCATTATTCCTTACCACACTAGACCGTGGCACTTGCATAGGTTGCGATAACACTAGGAACTACGTGATGCGTTGCGTTGAATGTGAGTATACCTTGGATTTCAAATGCGCTACTCTACCAGAAGTGATAAAGCATAGATGTGATGACCATTTTTTACTGTTGAGCTCTGGTGAGAAGAAGGCCCCTGGTAGATATTGGTGTGAAATCTGTGAAACAGAAACCAATCCTGAAAAATGGTTCTATACTTGCAATGATTGTGGGGTCGTATGCCATATTGATTGTGTGATCGGAGACTCGTTGAACTTCAAGCCAGGATTCTCACGCATGGGTGATGGGATAAAGTTTGAAGCAGTTCTCAACAATCACAATTCTAGACCACGATGCTATGGTTGTTTCTCACGCTGTAGGTTCCCTATAGTTTACAAGGTTTTTACTAGCTATTATAAGATATACTTTTGCTCCATAGCGTGCAGAGATTGTTGAGTAAGCTTATTGAAAAAATACAATTCAGTTAAATTTCTTCTATTAGATTTGTTATTGGTTAATCTGTGATAAAAAAAAATATTTTTTTTGTTGATAATTCTGTGATAATTTATACTATTAAAATAAGAAACAAATATCTTTTTTTTATATAACAAAACAATTAATAAGAAACAAAACCCTGATATCCTAATAACAAAAATCTATCTCTTATAACTTTTAATATAACAAATTTTTATAAATGGAATAATAATTACGAAAGAAAAGGAATGGTAGCACAAAATCGTTATAAAGATAAAATAATTATAATTTTCCTGAGAAATTCACAATAATACTCAATTTCAAAACTGATTTCAGTTTAAAATTTCCTACTTTAAATGACATTTTTTAAATTAATACTAATATGATGTTGTACGATGACTAACCGAACATAGTAATAATGCCGGTTAATAACTTTGCTACATAAATTAAAATTATGTTCATTTTGGCCTGGCGAACAAAATTTTGTGCTTTAAAAAAATAGTCAACACAAATTTATATGAGTAACTATAATTCAAATTTATATGAGTAACTATAATTCAAATTTATATGAGTAACTATAATTCAAATTTATATGAGTAAATATAATCCTACTAATTAGATAATGCTACTAATTAGATAATGCTACTAATTAGATAATGTGAGTGTTGACTCAAGAAACTTGTTAAACAGGCATAGAAACCAACAATTTCTGTCTGATAAATTGATAGTGCAACAAACATCATCATTTCACTTCGAAACAGGACACAAGGCTTTAAGGATGGAAAAGGGACGTAAGGCTTCAAGAAGACAAGGCAAGAACTATCTTTTCGGACATCTTCTACAACTTATGTAGATAAATAAGGAAGAGAAAGATTTCTCAATTCAAATATCAAAACTAGAAGGAGCATATCATAATTCCATTGCAAAACTATGATATAAGGCTTTAAAAGACAAGGTAACAACGATGGAGAAGTTCAACAACTAAAATGTAAGTAAGTGATAAGAAAAATTCTCAGTTCAAACATCAAAATTACAAGACTTTCAAAGCCAAACCCATCGATGTCCTCATTTGTGTATGACAAGCATCAATCATGAACCGGTGACAAATCAACGGTACTGCAAAGACACAGAAACAAAACCAAAATAAACAATCAACGCTAATGAAATTGATACAATACAAGTAACGGAGATGATGATGAAAATCAGAACATAATACAAATAATGAAAATGTACCTTGATGAAACCAATCTCCTTGGCATTGCTGCGGAAGCACTGTCTGCAGCAGTTCAGACCATACTTCCTAATCAGACCGTGTGAATTCCCACAAACACGGCTACAATACAGACAAGAATTGCATTATTAAGACAAAAGTCAGAATCTTGAAAGCCAAATATAACACATAAGCTAATCTTACACGTACTAAAGTAGACGAAAGCCAAAATTACAACACTATCCCTAACACCCAACACATAAGCTAATCTCACATTAGTGAAGGCAGAACTAAACAATCAAATACATAGCTAAGGTGAAACCAGAATCCATGCAACTAAAGGACAAGATCAGATAAAGAATCAAGATTGTTTTCCTTCTATTCGCTCTCGATCGTAACTAAACAAACCAAAGCGAAAAGGGCGAGAGAGGAAGATGGTTTTACCAGGTGCGTGATCCAGGACCGTACTTCTTCGGATGAGAGTTCCACACGTTGTCATGACCCATTTCGTCGGTTGCTCGCAGAGGAAGAAGGAGCGGCGACGACAAAACAGAGAGAGAGAGAGATTCCTTACAAAACCCTAAAAGTAAACAACAGACTCAGACTCACGCAACGGGTTTTATTTAACGTTTTAAATACACTAATGAGCTAGATACTAAGGCCCATTAATAGCCCAACATTAGGCTTCTTTTTTAATTTTCTAGGCCCATCAAATGTTGTCTACTACTAATTTTCATGTTTAACTATGTCATGTACATTTAGGAAAATAACATCTCTATGTGTCAATCTGCCATCGTTGAATTACATTAAACAGTACAAATAAAAAGTGGTTTTGTAAGACCATAAACGATGACAAGGGACGACAAAACCCACAAAACATGTGTTATCGGTAATATCAGACCTCTGTTAGCTGAAATAAAACTCATGCATATCAAAGGCTTAACAAACATAAAGAGTTAAAAGTCTTGAAGAAGAGTAGCTTAGAAGAAAATGTGAGTTAGGAGAGGTTATTTTTCTTCACCTAAGTTACTAATTTTAAGCGGTATTTCTTTTCTTTCAGGGAGAACAATAGTGACCTAAAAATGCCATTGGCATCTATACTCTATTCGTTTTGGTGTTTGGTTTAAAGATTTGGACTCATACCTAACATACTCACTAAAACGATAGATTGTCCCTTTTCAAATTAATAGACCGGTTTTGATTGGTCAACAAAAACAAAATTTTAAAATGACGAAATTTGCTTTTTGTAACACAGTTTTACTCACAGTTTGTAATCGTATAGTGTAGTTGGGATTTATAATGCAAAACACTAGATCATATGGGTTCTGGAAGACTTCTGATGTTTCTTCAGGGTTATGAACTTATGATGCACTTGTGTTATGAAAGATGGATTCGAGAAAAAATCATTTGCATGTTACCGAAGTTACTTACGTACGGGCGGCCACATTAAACTCATTCTTTCCCACTTCATTCATAATTGGAATCATTTTTGTAGGTGATGGCATACATCGTTTAGGGATTGATTGTTAAGATTTTGAGACAGATTGTTCTGAATTAATGTTGATGCTGGTACTATAATGTTTTGTGATAGTTTTCTTATGTTTTTATTTCTTTGATTTCAAGTAACTATAATGTTTAGGTGGATTATCTCGCTTGTAAAACTAAAGGTAAGAATAGTAATTGTTAATGTTGTAAACTTTTGTCTCGATTTGGATTTTAAATATATTGGAAAAATAATTGTGTTGTTTAGTTTCAACCAATGTTTTTCTTTTCTTTTGTAAATTATTCTGTTTATACTTTTATTAGAGCTCTATTGGATTTAAACATACCTAAACCAGACTAGCGTCATTTGTGATGCATCTTTACTTACTCCAAAAACAAATCTCATTTTCTAATAATTTTTAACAATTTTTGCTTGTCCATTTTGAATACTAGAGTAGAGATGCATATATTTTGTCTTTTTCTTTTCTTTTCTTGGTCGGGATATTTGTCTTATTGAAATTCCAATAATTATTATAAATAAATATGAGTAAGTAGTGTTCTAACGCCACTAGTTACATGAAGTACGTACAAAGATCAATTAAGGATCTGAAATTTGTTACAGATACGTTCTGATTCGTTTAATATTGAAAAATAAGGATATTTGGATTAAAACTTTTGTGTCTGATCATCACGACAATTCATCGAAACAGTATAAATCTCACATCGAATCATAGTCTGGACTAGTTTGTAGGAATTAAAAGTCAAAACAGATATGATATGTGTTTTGTAACTTGTCCAAAAAACGATGGAAACAATAAAACTATGAAAGCGAACTATATTTATGTGAAGATAAATCGACAATAATATATTCCTTTATTAATTTTTAAAAAAGATTTTACATTTTCAAAAATATTTTATTTATACAAAAATCATACATTCTAAAAAAATTATTATCAGTTATAAAAATAAGTGTTATCGTGTAGAAGATACTAAATATTCAAAATACACAAATTATATGGTTAACATAATGATATATATTTATGAATTAAATTGTGTTATGTTGTTAATAAAACAGTGTATCAAACACATAATTTCGATTATCCAATGAAAAATCAGTTATTTCATATAAAAGCGATTGATCCACATAAGAAAAAACTAACCATACCCAATTTTACCATCTTTTTCTATTAATCTTGTATGATCTCTATAACAAATTTCAAAATCGATATGCAAAATGAAACCTCTTCTTCCTCAGTTTACTCCTGAATATGGGATTCTCAACATAAACCATTTCATTGGTAAGTTCTCTCTTTCTTCTCTATACATCTTACCAAAAACCCTAAATTTCAAATTAATCAAATTGGAAATGAATTTCTTTTAAGTAAAGTATATGATCGGATTGGAGAGATGCGTATATTCTTACTGAAAATTTTCATTCTTCCACCGGATAAAGTATTAGATGTCTATGTCTAATTTTCACAATCTGAATTCATCTTCTGCAATGTCTAACCTTAAATCAACTCTCAACTAATTTATCTTTAAAATGACTAGAGATGAGAAATACAGCGCATATGCAGCTCACAACAAGAGATTCAGCTTTTCTTTCGACAAAAGTTTCAGTGGAGAAGGATGTAGCAGTGCTTTGATCGTTAGATGTTACGAAAGAAAAGAAAAATTGAGCCGTTGAAAATGAAAATTGGTGAAAATATGTTCAATTTCATGCAGTTATATTGCATATAACAAACCGGTTTTTTTCCTATGAATTTTTGAAAATGAATCACAGTTTCAGTATGTAGATATTCTGTTACATATGGTGGGGTGGATTCATGCAAATATCATATCCATGACAGATTATCATTTGAAACACTTGAAAATTTGTGTATTATTTTTCCATGATGGACATGATGGTTAAGATTTGTACATGAAAAATAATCTGAAAAGAGCAACAAAAGATTACTATGGTGGTTTTCTTAATCAATAGTTATGAGTTTGTATTTTTCTTAAATTTCATTTTTAAAATGTGTAAAAAAAAAGATATTATATATATATATTACTTAGGTTTTAATTGGTATCTAATCGGATATTTCTAAATTCGATGTCTGGTATACTATTTTGATAATAAAAAAAATGTTTGTGGTGTTAATAAATAGAGAAATTACGTCATTTAGTTTACATATATCATCTAATTAAGAGTTTTGAATATATTAATATTCTCTTCATATGTGTTCATATAATGGTATCTGCTTCATACTTCATGCAACCGAAAGACAATTAACTATTCCTTCTTCGTCTGTATTTATCCATTCGTTAGGTCATTTTCACAACTTTACATGTCCTTTTCTTATCTCTATATCTATATGTTATCTTCTTTTATTTTTGTCATTTTGAAAAGATTGAGCATATATTATCTTCGTGGTGTCTACACCACTATCGACGACTAATATAATAAAACTTAATTACAAAACGCCAACATTATATTTATTTTCCTCAATCACTACTTAAGAATAACTCAATAATCATACAATCATATATCGGCTACAGAATGATAAATAGTCTTAATTAATAATACAAATAAACCAACCTAACGGTACACCTGTATTCTATAGGCATTGTTTCGAAAACATCAGGACAACAGTCACAAATTGCAGCTGCAGGAACCCACCAAACCACAATTAAGATTATCAAATATGTGGTGTTTTTATGGTTTAGCATAAGAAGTTAATTTTTTGTGTTTTATGTTCAACCTTTTTTTTTATAGGAGCAGCGAAATTATTAAGAAAAAAACTAAATATTGATTTCAGCTCACGGAAATTAAGGTTTATGTCTGAACTTTAAGGTAAAATAATAAATCAAGTTTTTTTTTCTCGAGAAATAAAATTACAAATTAATTTTAAAAGAAATTAGGAAGGTAAAAGACAAATAGAGTTTAGATTGTAAGATCTGACTATCTGTGGTGGTGATTGTGACTACATAAAAATCAGATAATTAATTATAAAAGATTTTTAGCATTTCTATTGGGTGGGTCTACCCTAAGATTTTCTTAGACTCCATATTAATAACACATATACACATATAATCCTTTTTTGCCAACATACACGTACGTGTATTAATTACGTTGGATTTATACGTAATGAAAAAAAATTTAAACTTTTTTTTCTACAGTATTAACCAGGAATTTAATATTCTTGTTGAAGCTAAATTCTTTTTTGGCTATTATATAACTCAAAACAAATTAAATTTTTGATTCGGACTACCATTTATATTGGACAGTCTTTGCTGTTAATGTTCCATTAATAGCTTTTTAAATTTTAACTTCTTCTTCTTTACGTCTAAAACAGAAACTGTGGAAAAGTAGAAATTTGAATATAGAAGAAAAGAAAATTCCAATTGTCAACTCGCTAGGTCGCTGTTTTATTTTTATATCTCAACTTCAAAAGAGAAATAAGGAAAAGAAAAAGAAAGAAGAAGGGTGAATTCGTCGGTGAGGAGATGAGGATGAGGCCAGTAGGAGTGTGCAGGTCCCACTTATGATGTAATACCGTGAAACGCGGCGAAGTGGATAAACAGTGGGCCCTAAAGTTCGTCGTAGCACCACAAGTCACCAACGATGTTTAAATTCTTACCCCGTGGCGACCACATGCCCTTCCTTCCAGCCTACAAAATATTTCCTTTCTAAAATAATAACAAAAACAAAAGAAATTGTACATAAATTTTAAGTTAGACATACACGACTGGAAATGATATCTTCAGAAAATAAGTATGGATTGACTCAGAAATCTCTCAGGACTCTGTTATAAATGATATATCTCAGGGGTGAATGGCACTCAATTTAAGACTGCGATTTAGATGTGGGAGTGATGAGTTTTGGAAGCGCCTTGGATGACATTCAATTTAAGTGCAATTGCGATTTGTATGTGGGAGTGATGAGTTTTGGAAGTGATGTTATTAGTTAAAATTATGAATGCAAATAAGATTTGGGTGCGATGTAATTATTTGAAATGATAAATGTAGATAAGATTTGGGTGTAATGTAATTATTCTATATTTTTGAATGAAATTTTATAATTTTGATATAAACCAAATTTTTTTTGACATGAAAATAAGATATTAAAACTGTGAAATTCGGATTTTCCATTAAAATCATAAATCATATTTTTTGGCAAAATTGTAAAATCATATTTTCATATTAAAATTATAAAAATCTGGTTTTTCGTCAAAATTATAAAATTTCATTTTTTTAACAAATTAAAAAAATTATGTTTTCATCCAAAATCGCAAAATTTGGTTTTATGTCAAAATCGAAAAATTTTATTTTTTTCGTTAAAAGTAAATTAAAATTTTGCTTTTTCTATCAAAACTGCATTTTTCGTAAAATCATATTTTTATGTCAAAATTATAATATTTATTTCTGTCAAAACCTCGTTAATAATATATAAAGAACTAAATTTGTTTTCAAAAAAAGTATATATATATATATATCACACCACAATCATAACTTTTTAGTGTGATTTGAAAGTTATACATCATTTATAAAAAAAACTAATCATCTAGACAAGAGTTATGACTGTGGGATGATTCGATGGTTGACCATAATTAGGGTAATCACACCGCATCTGAATTATAGTACCATTCGGGCCTTAGTTGTAAGAGAAAACACCTAAAGAGAATAGGGCTAGAACTCTTTCTTTAATCATATATCATATATTTTAATTTGAATAATAATAAGAATTTTAATGTAAATACAAAGTTTTCTGAAATTTTTATTTTAAGTTGTATTTTGGAAGCAAACACTAACCTAAGAAAAATAAAGTTCTTTGTGGAGATCCTAACTCTTATAGGTAGAAAATTGTAAAAATGTTAACTTGATGACCAACCCTATTTGAACCTACTCACACCTATCTATACATATTTGGCTGGAGATACTATGTTGTCCACGATTTAAAACTTGATAAGTTTTGGTTCCGAAAATGTCCTATCATCGCCAAAACAAAATACTATCCACTGGTAATGAAATAACTAATTGCCAAAGAAGAAAAGAGTGACAAAAAAATCTAATTGTCATGCCACATTTAATTTTGTGGTCGGACTAGGTAAACTGAAGGCGATATAATTATTTTGTGATAAAGCGATTCGAGTATAGATAATTACAAATATACCATTGCATTTACTTCGTTCGTTAGTAGACAGATGACAGATCGACGACAACTAAGGGTTTTGAGCTTCGTCCACTCATCACTCATGGCGTGGGAAGCTAGTCGAAATCAATCGTGCTTTCTAAACTAAATATTAATTAGAACTAGGGCATTATTAAAATTCGTTAATTTTATAATATACCAGTAAAGTTGAGCTTCTCTAAATTTCACAAAGCTGAAATCACAAGTAAACGCTCATTATAGTGCACGTGTACTATTCAGATTATAGAACTAATAATACAACTAACGACAATAAACTAGAATTGGCGAAAACAACATTATATTTTTTAATTTTTAGTTAACTGTTGAAGTAAAAATATCAATATATAGTTAGATATTTATAAATATAAAAATTTTAAAAATCGGATTTGTTTATAAGAATAAAATACCCAAAGGTTTTTTGAGGTAAAAGCATAAAGATAAAATAGATGAGATTATGGATCAAATTTATAATGAGTTCAAAGTGAAATATATAGTGGGTAATGAAGATAAGATTTTCAGTTCGAAACAAAGAAATAAGAACAGTTTATATTACATTTGAAAGTCGAATTGCTTGGAATTAAACTAATACAGTTCGTTTGAATATAAATATAGTATCTAAAAGAGCCATTTGTTTAAAATTTTCATCGGAAGAAAACCATTTAATTCTCCCTGGAACTTTTTGCTCAAAACGTCGAAGAATACCATTTTAATTCATGAAGGTTTCATGGAGGAACCCCATTTTCTTGAGGCTATCTCCTCTGTTTTTATTGTTTGTTTTTTTTTTTCTCTTTTTTATTTATTTATTTTTCACTGTACGTATACGTCTTTTCTTCTATAATAATCTAATCAATAATAAATTAATTTGATTTTATGGTAGAATATAACTGTTGACCAGATCCTTAAATTCTTTTGACCTTTGATTTTTTTATCTTTTCGAACTAAATGTATTTTTGGGTTTATGGAAAATGATCTATTGCCGGAGATAGCCACACTAACCCATTTGCCAATTTTCCATCACGTGATATGCACAGATTCTGAATTCTATCCTCCCTTTTTTGACATTTGAAATTCTAATTTTAAGATTAGATGGTAAATTATATAAGAACATTCGAACAGTTTATATAAAAAGAAGTGTTAGTATCGCTCGTAGTTGACCAGATTTTTATTTGTAAAACAAAGAAGACATTAAAATAAACGATAGTATCATTTCATAAGTTACGAGTATACGACAGATCATATTTGAAGATGATAATGTTTTTTATTATTAATTAGCTTCGGTGCCACTTCCTTGCCATTTTATATTCTAATCATAACATTATTTTTTCCACTCCTTTAGTCGGGAAAAGAAAAGGGGTGAATAGCAATCAATACAAGAGCCGGGATTATAGATTAGGCTCTTCGTTCGCAAGCGAGTCGTTTATTTTTGTTGCAATTAGCTTTTTAAAAGCTCAACTATATCGAAATATATTATGTTATAATAGTGTTATCAGTATCAAACATATATGCATTATTTTTTTGTTAAATCAGGAGCCCGCTGGTATACCTGTTTGAATGACGATTAAGAGATTGATTGATTCTACTAATATTTTAATACAATATTTGTGAATAATAATAATTGTTGATATTTGATAATGAACATAAAAATGTTTTTCTTTTAATAAATTTTGTTGTGGTTGGTTTAATATCTCTCGAGATATCACGTAGATGGAAGATCTGTTATCTGATGCGAACCGTTGGATCACTATTTCCAGGCACTTCACTGATACAACTAAAGAAAATCGCACCATGTAACTAGGCCGAGAAAGCATATGGCAATCAGCTGGTTATAAAAAAAAAATTTCCCACAAAGAGATAAAGAGAGGACTAAGACCATATGCATTGGTAAAAAATTGTTATTGTTTCTTTTTTTTTTAAATTACTATTTTAATATAATTAAACCATTTAATTAAATCAAAATATTCATCTTATAGGGTGTGGTGGTGTTATGATTTACATCTATTTTTTGATAGAGCTTAGGTTTGTTTGTTTCGCTTCGCTTCCCAAGATGTCTTTTTAATCCGTTGGCTTCTATCTCTAGGAATTTTTTTTTTAGTTTGGTAACTTAAGACTCTGGGGGGTGGGGGTG
>OVBI01000911.1:29975-47903 GCA_900406495.1 Sisymbrium altissimum
GTTAAATTTCCTGGTTTCTGTTTTCAAACTTGGTTATAATCTTTTGATTCTCAATTTCTATATAACTTCAGTGTTAAGTGTTCAGAAAAAAAAAGACTATACGTTTTGGTTCAATGCGGAAAAATTGTGAAAATTTAAAATATTTAATATTCAAGCTATATTTAAAAAAAAATCATTTTAAACCGAATTATTTAACAATCCAAATCAACTAAATCAATTAATCTGAATAAATCGCAGTTAAAGCCCTAAATTACCTACAATATATTGTTTTTTTTTTTTTTAACTTTAATATATTGTTTTTTTTTCTTAGCGTCTTCATTACTTTAAAAATATAAAAGGGAATTATAATTTTTATGGACGAGATGCAGAAGCCATTTTGGTACGTAAATGATAAAAGTATGAAACAAAATGCAAATTTGCTATTACTATCTTATATATCCAAGAATAGAATATTGTCGACAAAAAAAAAAAAGAATATGTCGACAAAAACCAAAAAAATAAAAATAAAAAAAAAGTCTAGCGAACTTATCCACTTTTAAAGATTGAATCAAACTCTCAAATTTAAATTAATAAATAAATAATATAATACTCTCTCTCTCTCTCTCTCTCTCTCTCTCTCTGCTGTCTCTTAAGAGAGAATATCCCTTCCCCCTCCGATTCCCAATTCCTCTCTCCCTCTCTCTTCCTTCAGATCGATCCTTTACGACGCCGGTCACGGAAACCTTCCTCCGCCGCTGATTTTTTATATTTTTTGGTAAGCAGCTTTTGACTTTGTGTCTTAATCATCGTTCACTCTTTCTGATCTTATACCTTATTAGCAGTTGAATCGCCTGATCGTTTTCTTTTGTATGATGGATTTGTGCCCTAGGGATTTGCGATTTTGGATCGGCTTTCTTAATTTGCTAACACTGATTATTATTATTAATTTCTTTTATTTTTCTATTTAGGAATCGAAGTGATCTGGAGATGAAACTCGTTGACGTTCGTTAAGTAGTTTAAACCAAAAAAAAAGAAAAAGAAAAAAGAAAAATCAGATTTGAACACTTGTACTTTCATTTTAGTGATGGGAACTGTTTGTGATGATATTGGAAACTTTGATTTATCTTTTACTTAATTTATAAAAATTAAGACGAATTTAAGTTTTTTTTTTTTTTTGTTTTTGGTCAGAATATGAATTGACTCTGATTGTCTTTTTGAAGTACTCTCAATGAATGAAGTTAAACAGTGTGTGTGTGTGTGTGTGTGTGTGTGTGTGTGTGTGCGTGTGCAGTTCTTTTCCTTGTGAGACTTGTGGAGAACTAGTTTCGTCACGTGTTTGTCAAATTTATTATATTCTCTTGCCTTGTTCCCGTGAAATGGATAACCACCCTCCTTACCTGTATTATTGTTTCACTGATTTCGTTTTTGATTAGTGTGTGGGATGCAGTTCTAATGAGATGGACTGACCTCTCTTTTTTGTGTGTGTGTGTTTTAGGTGTAAAGTCTACTTCTTTGGGATCTTTCTTTCATCTTGGGAGTAATCTACCTTTTGTATGATATTTTGTTCTAATCATGGGGTCAAAATCATTTGGGAATCTTTTAGACTTGGCCTCTGGGGATCTTTTGGATATTCCTCAGACTCCGAGATCTCTTCCGAGAGTGATGACAGTTCCTGGGATTATCGCTGACGTTGATGATGGATTTGGAAGTACTGATTGTGATTCTGATGTCATCTCGTTACCTTGCCGCGAGCGGAAGATCATAGTGGCTAACTTTCTTCCTTTGAATGGTAAAAAAGATACGGAAACTGGAAAGTGGAAATTCTGCTTGGATAATGATTCTCCCTTGTTGCATCTTAAGGATGGGTTTTCTCCGGAGACTGAAGTCATTTATGTTGGATCGCTCAAGACTGATGTTGATGTTAGTGAGCAAGACGAGGTTTCTCTAAAGCTTTTTGAGGAGTTCTGTTGCGTACCGACTTTCCTCCCACAAGATGTGCATAAAAAATTCTACCTTGGGTTTTGTAAACAGCAACTGTGGCCTCTGTTCCACTACATGTTGCCCATGTGTCCTGATCATGGTGAACGCTTTGATCGTGGTCTTTGGCAGGCATATGTTTCTGCCAACAAAATTTTTGCAGATAAGGTAATGGGTGTGATTAATCTTGAGGAAGACTATATATGGATTCACGACTACCATTTAATGGTTCTACCTACATTTCTGAGAAGGCGTTTTCACAGGGTCAAGCTTGGTTTCTTCCTCCACAGTCCATTCCCTTCTTCGGAAATTTATCGGACCTTACCTGTTCGAGAGGAACTACTAAGGGGGCTCCTAAACTGCGACTTAATTGGTTTTCACACCTTTGATTACGCACGGCATTTCTTGTCATGCTGCTGTAGAATGCTTGGATTGGAGTACGAATCTAAGAGAGGGCATATTGCTCTAGACTACTTGGGACGTACAGTTTTCCTGAAGATTCTTCCTATAGGTATTCAAATGGGAAGGCTGGAATCAGTTCTGAATCTTCCTGCTACAGCTGAAAAGCTGAAAGAGATCCAAGAAAAGTATCGGGGTAAGAAGGTGATTCTCGGTGTTGATGACATGGATATATTCAAAGGTCTAAGTCTAAAGATTTTGGCTTTTGAACACCTCCTAGAGCAATATCCTAGCTTGCTGGGGAAAATAGTTCTCATTCAGATTGTGAACCCAGCCAGAGGCTCAGGTAAAGACGTTCAAGAAGCGAAGAAAGAGACGTATTACACTGTTAATAGAATCAACGAGCGTTATGGTTCCCCTGGTTATGAGCCAGTGGTTCTGATCGATCGTCCTGTTCTTCGATATGAGAAGTCTGCTTATTATGCCCTAGCAGAATGCTGCATAGTCAATGCAGTGAGGGATGGGATGAACTTAGTTCCATACAAGTATACTGTTTGTCGTCAGGGAACGCCTAACATGGATAAATCTCTGGGACTAAGTGCCGATTCTCCTCGCACAAGCACGCTTGTTCTGTCTGAGTTCATTGGTTGCTCTCCTTCTTTAAGTGGTGCGATTAGGGTTAACCCTTGGGACGTTGTTGCGGTAGCAGATTCAATGTATTCTGCTATTACCATGTCTGATTTTGAGAAGCAACTACGTCATAAAAAACACTACCACTACATTAGTACACATGATGTGGCATATTGGTCACGCAGCTTTTCGCAGGATTTGGAGAGGGCATCTCGAGATCATTACAGCAAACGGTGCTGGGGTGTTGGTTGGGGTCTAGGTTTTAGGCTCGTCGCTCTCTCTCCTAATTTTAGAAGGCTATCCGTTGAGCAAACGGTCAGTGCTTACAGAAGATCGAGCAAGAGAGCTATATTTCTTGATTATGACGGTACATTAGTTCCCGAGTCCTCCATCGTAAAGGACCCAAGTGCTGAAGTTATGTCTGCGTTGAAGACACTGTGTAGTGATCCTAATAACACTATATTTATTGTTAGCGGGAGGGGGAAGGTTTCTTTGAGCGAGTGGCTTGCACCATGTGAGAATCTTGGAATTGCGGCTGAACACGGTTACTTCACAAGGTACGTTGCTGGTTTCTCTTAATTCTGATAGTTTTGTGAAAACTTGTCGGTTTGAAAAAACTTAGAAGACAAATCTTTGTAATGCAGGTGGAACAAGTCTTCCGACTGGGAAACAAGCGGCTTCTCTGATGACCTTGAATGGAAAAAAATCGTGGAACCTATCATGAGACTGTATACAGAAACTACCGATGGATCCAATATAGAAGCGAAAGAAAGTGCTCTAGTGTGGCATCACCAAGATGCTGACCCGGACTTTGGTTCTTGCCAAGCCAAGGAACTACTGGACCATCTAGAAACTGTTCTTGTGAATGAACCTGTTGTTGTTAACAGAGGCCACCAAATCGTTGAAGTTAAGCCTCAGGTAAGACGCTTTCTTCCATCCCAATACAAAAAAACCCATAACACAATGATCGCATATAGAAATATCTCCAAATCATAATGTCTCTGTTTCATTCATCGAATCTGTAGCAATACGTATATGTTTATACATAGTCCCAAACTGATTTCTTGGCTTAATAGGGAGTAAGCAAAGGTCTTGTCACGGGGAAAGTTCTTAACAAAATGCTTGAAGAAGGGAATGGGCCAGATTTTGTGGTATGCATTGGGGACGACAGATCAGATGAGGAGATGTTTGAGAGCATAACAACAACACTCTCGCCTCAATCATCGTCAATGCCTACAGAGATATTCGCGTGCACGGTGGGAAGAAAACCTAGCAAAGCCAAGTACTTCCTGGATGAAGTAAGCGACGTGGTGAAGTTACTTCAAGGACTTGCTAATACTTCGAGCCCAAAGCCTAGGTACCCATCTCACCTCAGAGTCTCCTTCGAAAGCGTTGTATGAGTAGATGAAATCATGAGATCAACACGGGGTTATTTAGGAGAAAATTGTGAATCTGAATCATGAAAAGAAAACATGATTTGTACATAGAAAACACGAAAAGAAAGAAAGACAAGGTCATTGTCGCGGTTTGAGCCTTTGAATCGAGGGCTTTAGTCAGGTTTTGTACATGTACATAATAATTTAAGACTTATCAGCAAGAGACGAAATCTTTTCCCTACTGCGTTTGTATATTGTCTTGTGCTATGATCTACGATTTTAATCCATTCACCATTTATTTTTATTTTTTGTTTTTATCCCCATCTACAAAACAAAAAAATATAATTATGGGTTTAGCTTTAGAGAATTATCTTTCGCGGAAAAGTGATATTTTGAGGCACTTTATGGGGCTGGAATGTAAGAAATGAAAAACAAAAGCACAGGGGTTTTTTCCTTTACTAAAAGTCATGGGGTTGAAATGTAAGAAGTGAAAAAGTTGAGAGGCAAAAAAGAAACTAAAAAAAAAGAAGCCTGTCAGACAACCGTGCGACCACCCCGGAGAGGTCAAGACCTAACCGGATAGCGATCCTCTACAGCACCGACCCTCCGAGGAGAATCGTAGCCGTTAATCACACTCAGATCGCACGGTCATGATTCATCAACCAGGGTTTAGGGCCTGTCTCCTTAGAAATCAAGGATACAGAGGTACGAGCCTATAGAACAGATCCTGTTCAAGTAAGGTCGTGACCGAAAGCGATGACTCTACCATATATAAACAACATGACTTCTCTTATATTACCGATGTGGGACGAAATAAACAGCTTCGCATGACTCAATACGTCCCCGTTGCTGCCTAAACCAACTAATGCCAAATATGACGTCGTATTGGTTTCTCGTTAGGTCTCGCTTTATGATTACCGATGTGGGACGAAATAAACGGGTTCACAACCTCAATACGTCGCCGTTGCTACTTAAATCAACTAATGCGAAATATGTCGTCGTTTTGCTTACCTCGGTGAACTAATGCCAACTAATGAAGAAGAGAGACTGAAGAGTGAAGAGAGGTTTTTCTCGTTTGCTCTCATTCAATCGATCTGATGGGAAATGTTTTTTTTTTCAGATGGCCTGCTCTCATGTGAATCGCGATAGAATGATGAGATTATAAGAACTTTTGTTTGTTGGTCTGCACCTTCCATTAACTAAACTCATGCTCAAGTCACGTGCCCAGAAACAAGAAACAACCAGAGCTTGATAAAGAACAAAAGAAAAGGGAAATAGGAAAGATATATGAGCAGTTTAAAAACCACTACAGGACGAAAAAAAGAAGAACACTAAGAGCTCAGTCACAGGGCTGATATAACATCCGAGAAATCAGAAGACTGCGATGGACCCAACCATCACTATTGCCCAAATCGTCATCGCTCAAACTGCACCAGCCGGGAATCGAACCCGGGTCTGTACCGTGGCAGGGTACTATTCTACCACTAGACCACTGGTGCTTTTTGTTAACATATCTTTCATTCTGTTATTGACTGAAAAAAGTAGTGTAGACAAGGTAACAATTACAAGTGGGTCAATAGTTTTCATTTTTAGACAAGCTCAGAAATTCATTTCAACGATATAGAAATAACACAAATAGAAAATATCTAAAAACAAAAGTCTGGCTTTTTTTGTGTGTTGCACTTACAATAATTTTCGCGAGTCTAATTATATAAATATTATTAATTATATTAAAGATTAATTTCAAATCAGAAAATCACAAATAGAAGATATTTATATCAAAACCCTATTCATATAAAAAAGGTTGTTAGTGCTTATAAAATTTTTGAGAAGTCAAGTGGAAGAGAAAGTCAACAAGACATAAAAAAAAATACCACAATCGTTTATAAATTACGATTAAAAAGCATTAATCGTTTATAAATTTTAATTAATTTTAAAATTTATCGAAAATTTCTTTTTAATTTTAATTATTTTAAAACATAATAATTAAATTTTTATTAATATTTATAAATTTATATGTTTTCTTTTAAATTTATGTCTTTGTATTTTAGTATAAAATCATTTTAAATTCATTAAAATTTACTATAAAATTAAATTCGTAAATACATATGTATAACTCAATTACACCCAATTGAGTATTTAGAAATCATTAGGGTTTCCATTAGTGACATAATAAAGGATGAAAACAATGAACAAAATTTCATTTGAAAAATTTTAAAAAGGAAAATAAAAATAGAAAATTTTGTTCATCATTAAATTTTTAAAAGGAAAATATTTATTCTTTAATTCATCAAAATATAGGAATATGAGAAATGTTGTGGGATTCATATTTGTTAAAAAATAATAAAATTTTCTTTTTGATTGATATAAATCTTAAGGAAAAAAAAAATTTTAAACGTATTTTCCTAAAATATAATCACCAATTGAAGCTTAGATAAGTAACATGTGATTTAATTAATATTTTAAAATCATTAATATAATATTACATAAATTTTGTTTGGATATTTAAGTTTTTTTTTTTTCTGCTGTGCTTCCTTGTTCCAAGGAACCAGTATTCCCATTCGCATCTCTTTGTTTAGGAATCATATTAATTTCTATTGTTTTTCATAACTGTACTTATTTCCTGTATGATTTCTACTGTCTAAAGTAAACTACCTATTAAAAATTATATTGTTCTATGTATATGCTTTGGTTGGGATCTTATTAGAAATATACGTGCTACAGAAGAAATAATTTTATAAGAGGAATGTCTGCCATACGCAAAAGCACAAATTCTGAGGTGTATGGTGTAAAAGAATAAAAGAGAAATGGATGATATAATTCGGCGTAAATACTAATGGTGGGAGAAAATTTCATGGTGTACGTAAGAGATATTGTTACGATTCAAAACATTAGTTGATGATTTTTTTTTTTTTTGAGCACAAAATGATGATTATAAATTCAAAACATAAACTACCATACTACAAACTATCTGCTGTTATTCAAAATTTTCAAAAATTATAGAAAATACTATACCAATAGTCAATAGTCATGGAGTATATGCCCATCGATAAACAATCAGCGATACATATATTTTCATTATTTTTCACGACATATAATATTTTGATGAAAATGTTAATATAGGTTCACACGAATAGGAGGAATGTAGTTTTGACCTGTGATGTTTGTGTATTTGTAAGAGAAAATTACTCGAATCAATTTGTTAAAGAAAATTTGGACTTAGTTTTTGTAAAATTATTTGAGAAATAAAAACTTCGAAACTGAAATTCTTTTGCAAACTGACAGATGTCACATTATGATTGGAAAAGAGATTTGTGATTTATTTTATGAAAGATGATAGTCACATGCATAGAAGTTACGCATGTGCATATGCTAAAAAGACGAGATAGTCTCGTGACTGTCGTCATGACTGTTACAAGGCTGCTGAACCCCTTAAGCTGTATTAATGTAATAGTGAATCCAAATCGTCTTAATTATCAGATTAAAAATTCGCCAAGATTCGTGCTTACTTACTCTATCGATAACAACAACATTATCACTTTTAAACAATAATAGATATTAAACTAAAGAAATAGGTGTATCTATATATCTATAGATATATGTATTACAGCGGGAAAGACAGCTACAACCTTTGTTTTTCGTGATTGTTTAAAACAAGTGGATGATAAAAATGAACACACTTGAAGATAAAATGTAATAAAGAAAGACTAGCTATATGGCGACATTAGTAAATTGATCAAGGGAACCTTAACGAATAGAGAAAGAGGACTTAAATAAATTATTTCGACTGTAAATAGATCACCAGACATGGATTTGTCTCATCACAGTTGAGTTATCCAAAAAATTAAGTCAAAAAACACAAAGAAAATGGCAAAGAACGTCGACCCCATCAGCTTCGCCGTTATCTTGCTTGTCCTCTCGACGGCTTCTACCGGTATTTGTTACTAAACCCTCTATTATACTTTGCATTTGTGTATATATATATCTTATCTTCTAATTATATTGTGCTGATGAACTTGATGAATTGTTAACATGTAGACATCCTGAAGAGCGAGGCTAAATGTATTTTCTTAAACGGACGGACGGTGGCTGCGCCATGTTTAGATACTAACTGCAGAGCCTATTGCGACAGCCTATATGGGAGTACTAATATTTGTGCTGCACCTTGTGAAGCTGTCGGAAAAAAGGTCAACTGCCATTGTTACGGATACTGGTGACGTTCGAAGCTATTACGTGTGAGTACGTTTATGTTCAAGTTTCGTTTCCTCCCACATAAAAAACACATTAAGTGAAAAGCTTATCACTGCTTGCCCCAAGGTGTGTGTTGTGTGCACTGTTTTTCTCATTATTATTAGTAAACTTTTTTTTGTGTTTGTGTATATTTTTTTCCCGGTTACATTTAGATTTTTGTCCCTAGAAAGTTTGTATGTGCTGACTACAACTTGGACAGTAAGATCAATTTATAAAACATGATGTTAAATATCCCACAAAGACTAACCAGTGCCTTATAAATGACATGTACACCTCTCATAAGTCATAACTCATTAGTTCTTACCAAATGGTATCAAAGTAGTTTGATCACAAGGAATACGACATTTGGCTGGAGATGAGCGAAATTGGAAATGCTAAAAGTACCGCTTGAGCAAGTACTAGCCGTCATCAGCTGATCAGTGTATGCCAATACATAATGGGGGCAATAATGTCAAGTATCTCGCATCCAGCTGAGTTTTGATAAGCTTTGTAGACTAAAGCTTAAATCAATTTGTGTGTTGAATTAGCATATGCTTTGGTAAGTGTTTGTTGAAATTCTTTGAGAAACGAAATAGTAAAAAAAGTGAAATCTTTGGAACACATGGATGTTAATCGTAGGGATGAAGTTGAAAAGTGTAAAACATATTGGACAAGTAATTATGACTTACGAGAAATAGATGTTTCTTTTCTTTTGAATCTGATTACATAATTGTTCTATGACTGATTAATTGACATACTTTTGGGAAAGTCGCCTTTTGTTCGAAGTAAATTTTTTTTTTTTTGTTGGTAAACAAATGGTGAATCATAAGCAGACAAGTTTCACGTTTGAGATAGATAACTTATCAGAGAAGGATGGTCTGATAAAATCTTGTAAATTCATGCGCACCGGTTGCAAATGTTATATATTGTGTTTTAATTCTGACTCGTCGTTATAGTCATCAAGAAATTTTTCTTTGTTATGATGAAATTGTTGTTCCATTGTGTATCAATTCTGTAATCTAAAGACTCTAAATTTGTGCTTTAGTTCTGAACTTATCTCGTTTAGATGAAAATTATTTGATTGCATTGATAAAACATTTATCTAAATCGCAATGTTGGTATTATCATATCAGTTAAGAGGTTAGTGTATGAATAAAATAATTAACATCGTCTATTTCTAGGCTAGTTTTTTTTTTCTTAAACTTAATTTTATTACCGAATTGGACAAGTGTGAGATAGTTCTTGGTGCCAAGTATTTTACAGTCTTTGTTTTCATGTGATGGTTCTTGGTGTTAAAGTATGATGAGATGTTAAACAATTTAAAGCTCCTGTCTTTCTCATTTTAACTTTTTTTTTTTTTTTGAGTGACAATGAGATTTGGTGATCTCCCTTCATGGGCAACAGAATTTTCAGATGCCATATGGGATACTATAGAATTTGTTGATCTCTCTGTATTTCGTGCTGATTTGTTTTGCAGAGAACCTCTGGTCTACCATCTCATTGTCAATATATCTCAACCAGGTGATGTGCCATACTCTCACTTTGTTCTTATCATCTTTATGAGTAAAAGCTTCTACTTAGAGTACCAGCTTGTCATTGTTTCTTGGTGCATTGGAATTAGATAGTTTAAGAGAGTTACAAGATAAGTAAACAGATAATATATATCAGTCATTCACCATGGTTTCCTAATAATACAAAAACTGGATGATCTTTAACAAATGACAATCTAAAACGCTAGAAGAACCAGCATACAAATAGTTTATTATTGTTTCTTCGAGCATTAGATAGTTTAAGAAAGTTGTAAGATGAGTGAAAGCAGATATTTCAGTTTAGATATATTCAAACATTTTCACGATTTCATGACAAATGCAAGAAAAAAAACGGAATGATTTTCCAACAGAGAATATGTGCACATTTCGACCTACTAATCTACTATGTTTTGAAGATGGAACTGCCATTGCCTTGCTTGAATCATCCTGTGGGATATTGTGATGTGGTTCATTCCAGTAGAAGTGGAGTGGATCATGTGGATGTTTTGTTGAGCCAAGGGTCTCTCATTCTCATGTCTTGAAATGCTCAGTATGGAATAAATTGATTAGAAACAAAAAATCTGCTTTGAGAATGCTATGTCAAGTGTCAAGCTTATAGGCGTGTCAAAGCTAAGTTTTAATTTTTTAATCATTATTTAGAGGACATCTGCATGTAAATGTGATCCTCGCTATCTTACATTGGTTTAATTATTTGTTTTAATTGGTTTAATGTCATATTTAATTTGTGTTTTCTCAGAATAAAATTAATTGGTGTTTTATTGAGTTTTTTTTTATTCATATACTATATTTTTTCTGTCGGATACATTTACTAGATGTCATTTTTACATTGGTTGCTGAAGCCAAATTCAGTAAAGGACGGCATTAAAACTCCGGGGGATTTTCATGCGTCGTCGAGTCGGATTTTTTTGACCCGGAGGGTCTGACACATCAGTTTGGATCATTTACATGTCAACTTAAATAATTTATCTATGTATATTTCTATACTATTAATTGAAAAATCACTTTAAAAAAGTACTCTAAAAATACTTTAATTTATAATATCCACTATAGTTGTTTGACAACATGTTTAGTTTAGATAAATATAAATATAAAATATAAAATCTAAAATCTAAAAACTAAATAAAATTTAATCTCACAGATCTCTTTATTTTTAAATAGATCATCTCAAATGGTATCTTTTTAAATCTCTCAGATCATTTAAAATTTGAAAAAAAATCTGTATCGTTATTTTCTTTAAGATATTCATAAATAATAATAAAAATTCATAAAACGAGTATGCATTTCTTAATTACAATATTGGTTCTTTAAACTAAAAAAGATATTCATAAATCATAAATATTCTTAAAACAGATATATATTTTTTAAATACAATAAAATTTAATTGCCAACAACAAAAATCCAAACTAACGTTTTTCAAACTAACATTTTTTTAATCTATATTTTTTTGTTATGTAGAAAAAGACATCCTTATGCACAAGAGCGGATTAAATTAAACTCCAAAATATTTACATACAATAAATCAGTTCACTTAATATATTAATCATCGAAATAAAATAAATCAATCTCATTTATCGTGATTTTCAATTGATATAAAATACTTCTGCACAAAAAATGTTTTCTATCTGCAAAAAACAAAACAACTATTTTTAATCAAATTATGAATAAAAAATAAAACACAAATCTTACTATATGCAATACATTATTAACTGGGAAAAAAATACTTTATATTATATTGATTAATAAGTTTTACTCCGCGAAATCGCAGGTTATGTACTAGTAAAAATTCTATTATAAAGACGTTCTCAAATCCATAAATAGCTTCACTTGTTAGTCTTCTAAGAGTTTCTTTCTTCTTCATCTTCCTCTTCTTAAGTTTTCTTCTGATCCATATACTTTCATTTTACAGATCATATCTTCGTCAGACCCTTGGGTGAGTACAACAATTCTTCTCATTTCTTGTTAAACAGTTCTTCATATGATTCTTATTGGCTTCTTCTTCGCACATTGTTGTTTTATGATTTACAAACTTGTCAAGTTCTTATTTGCTTCCAAATTTTTTGTTTTTCTTTGTGCTGATCAATTCCGCTTTCTCACATATGGTATCTTCGTCGAACCCTTCGTGTGTGACTACAGTGATTTTCGTAATCTGTTATTCCTATATGATCTTGATCGCTTTCTTCTTCGTCCATTCTAATTTTTTTACGATTTATAATCTTCTCAATTTCTTCTTTTCTTCCTCATTTTTTGTTTGTGTGCTGATCAATTGCTTTCACATATCGTAATCGGTATCTTCGTCAAAACCATCGTGTGTGAGTGCACTAGGTTTTCATAATCTGTTATTCCTCTGTTCTGATCTTGTTCACAGGTCATATCATCATCAAACCCTTCCACCTTCGTGGGTTTTCATCACAAATTATATTTTGTCAATGGTTGTTCTACTTTCTTATTAATTTATACTTCATATATTCTTTTTATGATCGTGTGTCTCTATCAGTTTCCTTCAAATATCATAACTTCATTAAATCTTTTTTCAGTACAATGTTTTGTGCTAGTTTCTTGCTAATTTTCTTTGACTTATCGTGACTCAGGAATTAAACAAAATGGCTTCTAACCTGTGGTAGAGAAACTGATGACAGGTTCTGCTGGTTGACTGGTTCCATGGTGGGCCTAGAACCTGTTTTGGGTTCAATTACAGCTTTATAGACCAAGTGAGAAACAATCATTTGCAGTCTCCTCTCTTTCAACGCTGCATACTCAATCCAGCTTTGATCAAATGTGACACAGAAGTTTTGAGCTTATGTGATTCATGCTTTCGTAATCAGCTAAACACTTGCATTTCGATGAACCATAATGTTCACTTAATCCCTTTCAGCAGCCACATGGTGAGAATTTTTTCAAAAGATTTTACACTTGTGTTTATGTGTTTTGATATTGTCTGACAAATTCTTGTGATTTAGGTCTGTGTTGCTCCAACAACCAGTCTACAAGCTGTTCAACACACTGGTTCATCTCTTACTCGTCCTTTACTTCGTGGATCAATAGCCCCTAAGCCTTCTGTAAGATTGTTTTCAGAAAATGATTTTTTTGTCATAAAATTTTTCAGTTGTGTTTATGTATTTTGATATTGGCTGACCTGTCCTTGTGATGCAGGTCTATGTTTCTCCGGGAACCAGTCTTCAAGCCATTCAACCTACTGGTTCATCTCTTTCTTGTCCTTTACTTCCTAGACCAATCTCCCTTAGGCCTCCTGTGAGATTTTTTTTCAGAAACTTTTACACTTGCGTTTATGTGTTTTGATATTGGCCGACCTGTTCTTGTGATGCAGGTCAATGTTGCTCCGGGAACCAGCCTTCAAGCCATTCATCCTGCTGGTTCATCTGTTACTCGTCCTTTACTTCTTAGATCAATAGCCCCTAGGCCTCCTGTGAGAATGTTTTTTCAGAAACTTTTACACTTGCGTTTATATGTTTTGATATTGGTTGACCTGTTCTTTGTGATGCAGGTCTATGTTGCTCCGGAAACACATCTTCAATCCATTCATCCTCCTGGTTCATCTGTTATTCGTCCTTTAATTCCAAGACTATTATCCCCTAGGCCCACTGTGTGAAATTTTCACATCATTTTACACTTGTTTTATTGTGTTTTGATATTGGCTGACCAGTACTTGTGATACAGGTCTGTGTTGCTCCGAGATCCAGTCTTCAAGCCGTTCAACCTGCTTCTTCATCTGTTGCTGGTTCTTCAGTTCCCATACCAAATGCGCCTATACCCCCTCCAAACACATTTAATGTTACACAGGCACTTAGCTTACTGGAATATCACAGGTGTGGTTTACATCAAGCAGGTTCTTCACCAGCAAAAACTACAAGAAAGAGACCTCACTGCTGACGGGCTAGTTTGTTGGGATGACATCGGAAGACATGATCTTCGATGTTTTTCTGAGAAATCTCAAAACGTCAGAGTTTGGGTCTCGAAAACTATGATATGTCGGCAAGTTGTCAGTAATGACCGAGAATACACATTCTAGGAAAGTTCATAATGGTCATCGGTAATTACCTACACCGTTCCGACAATTTTTGAAAATTAAACTAAAAAAAATTAATACAAAAATAATGAAAAATATAAATAAATAAAATTCTTATTAAAATCATCAAATATTCATTACATACAAAAATAAAATCAATAAATTAAAATTATAATAAAACGAAATCTATTATAACAGGTGCAAGGAGCGGCGATTGGTCCAAAGGTTGTGATGGTAGCGGTGAAAGAAAGGTGATAGTGATAGTAGGCGAAGAACGGGATAGTGGTGGTGTGTCGCTAGTGGTGTGGTGGAAAAAGGGTGGTAGTGGTGGTGATGGAAGAACGGTGATTGTGGTGGTGGTGACTGGTGATAAAACGGTGGTGATGGAAGAACGGTGAGAGCGGTGGTGGTGGAAAAGACAATGGTACTGATGAAAGTGAAAATATTTATTGTTGGTGAAATTGATGTTTCTGTCTTTTTTACAAAACTAAATCTGAAAAAATGAAGATCTAAAAAGAGGCAAATATTGTATAAATTAAAACTTAGCAACTATATTAGATGAATAATAAGAAAAAAGTAAGATAACAGTTAAAGAAAAATTGATTAAATTGTGACTGATAAGTTAAAGAAGAAGATCAGAGGAGAAAAGAAGAAAAACGTAAGGAAAAAGAGAAGAAGATAAAAATAAAAGATGGTAAAGAAGAAGATGTGATAAAACAAAGAAACGTTTGCCTCAAAAAAAATATTAAAAAAATGATTGAATGCAAACATTTTGAGTGATTTAGATAAAATAATAAAATTTTGAAATAAATTGATGGAAACTTATCGGAATCGACAGAATTATTAATATATATTGATATTCTTTAGTTGGCAACTGTTTTAACATTGGAAATTCCGATGACCGTTTATCAATTTTCTAATGTTTTACCGAGAGGAAATATTATTGTCGGTATATGTATTTTATCGAAAAATTTCCAATAACATGTTCTGATAATTTTTTGACAAAACAATTTTATCGGAATTTTCCGATTAGATTTGGAAAAAATTATTATGTTCTTAGAAAATTATCAAAAATCTATCGCTATTTTTCTGACAATCTCTATTATCGGTAATCTTCGTCGGAGTAGACACACTTTCTTTATAGTGAAATGATTCTGACTTAGATCTTAGGCTCAGCCATTCCTCCACGGTACTCAACAAAATTTGTAATATGGTCATGATAAGAAATTATTTTTGGTATGTTTTGATCTGGTAACTTTGTGTGTGTAGGATCCTTGAGGAGAAAAAAAGACAGAGAAAGGAGTCACTCATTCTGAAGGAAATGGAGACAGACATCATTGAGTAGTTCTCTGAAAAAAGCTTTTATGAATTTTAACTAATTGTTACCGATTTAGATTTTATGCTTTACTCCATTCGAATACTAACTACTTGCAAAAAATTTGGTTATTTTTGTAATGCGACCAAAATTTTGGTTAACCGTACGGAATATATTTTAGTTTTTGCTTTTGTTGTTGTTGTTTCTTTATATTTTTGTTTGAAGATTCTCAAATTTTCGTTATTTGCGTTTTTATATATAACTTTTTTCATCTTCATTTTCATTTTCTGACTTTGTAGCATTAGTTGCACCCTCTTTTTTTTTGGTAATCTGCATTAGTTATTTCTTAGGTTTTCTTAATCCATAAGTACAATAATCTATCTCGAATAATTGAAATGTTATATAAGCGTGAGGTAATTATGCAAAAACTATGTGAAAGTCCACGCTACGCGCGAGATACTTCCATTAATTTGTTTTTCATTGAGATTTTTTTTATTTTTCAATTTGTGTTTAATTTTTCAATTTTTTGGTATTTGATGTGTTCTTTTATTTTTGTGTTTTTTTTTCTTTGTTATCATATTTTATTTTTAAGTTTGGTTAGTTATATAATTCAATTCTTTTTTTTTTTCGAATAATATTTCTATATTTTTTTCCCTTTGTTATATTAATTGAATGACTTATGGAACATAGAGATAAATTATGAAATTAATCTATTAATTAAATATTATGTTCTTTGTGTATATTTTTGATATTTTTAATTATTTCTGTTGGGTTTTAAATCCTACTTAGCTAAAGAACTGAGAATTAAATTAATAAACTTTGAATTATATATATAGTATGAAAGTGAAGAACATATAATCAACTCAATTGATGTGCCTTGTGGTCTCAGATTAGGAGAGTACACTGAGCCTTTAAGTTAGTTAATCATACAACATTGTCTCATGTCTATTAGATACTGAAATCAGGATATCTCGACAATATACAAATAATATCAGATTTGTGTGATAAAATAAGAACTCTTCTTTTCTTTTTTAAGTTATGAATGCATGACTCAGTAGCTGAAATATCCTAAAACGAAAGTAATACTAAAATCGAATCCAAAAACTCATGTTCCCCCTTGAACATCTCTCATGATTGACTCAAATTATATCCTAAAATTTGAAAAATCTGATAAAAGGTTTGAAGATAGTTCAATTTTCTTCTTCGATGACTTCAGTGCCAATCCCAGAGAGTCCTTCGGCAAGGATTTCATCAACAGTGAGGAGGGAGAAGAATTCTTCCTTTGCATCTTTGTCATTGTTTCTCTTACGAGCAATTCGGACTCTGAACCTTCTAGGAGGACCTTTTAGACCTTCGCTCCAAATCTGCTTTTTCAGCTTCACATCCACTCCACATCTTTTGTCCCCATGGCCTTCTCTGCAAAATTCCTTATCTCCTTGGTTGACTTTGGAGCTTTCTTCTTAAAAGTACTGTTTACACACACATTTCCAACTTTTAAAAGTCAAACAAACTCTCTCTAAAAGTGACTTCCATGGCAAAAAATCAGAATGCACAAGTCAAATTAAATATAACATATTTTTAGAATTCAATATGGAGATTTCAGCTTGATTAAACACGATTTTCAACTGCTAACTCAGTAATGAAACCATCAAACAGCACAAAATTTAAAACCAATATAACAAACCAAAGCAGAGGAGTTCAATAATGATATTATAACTACCAGCTATGAAGGCGTCTGTTGAGGTTGCTGGTGTACTCTCTTGTCACCACCTTCCTCTTTCCTTCCCTTCTTCTCCGACATTTTAATGTCTTTTTTTTTGTTCCAGAGGTATATCGGAACTCAAAAAGGTTAAACTCAGGTTAAACTCAGATAGATTTCTCTATATAGATGATCATCTCACTACATCATTTTATTAGCAATCCAATGAAGGAATACGAATTAGAATCCATTGGCCTGAACTTAAAACAAAGATCAACGAAATTAAGTTAAGGCAGAACGCCGAAAGACAGACGGTGGTGGCAGAGGAGGAGTAGGCTTATGTGCGGCGCTCAATCGTAAAAAAACTCACACAAAGTAGTACTGTTAGACTTATGACATAAATAGCAGGATGAGAAAATGGGAAACCTAGAACATAAAGACCATAAAAAACTGTACATACAAAAAAATTATAAAACACTACGTAAAAGAATTCAGTTCTGGTACATATAAGTGACAAGAAAGAAGGTTATAGATGTAGATGTTGGGTCAATTTTATTGGGCCTCTAGGCCCAAACGGAAATTGATGAGAGTGAAGAGAAATGGACTTAAGTGAAAGCCTTTAATTTAAATGAGGGGAGTGTGGTTTTGTCCCACATCGAAAAATGGGAGAGATTTTTGGAATGTTTATATATAGAAATACTCCTTTCCAAGTTTAAAAGATGCAAGAGAGAGGAGAAGAGTACCCACGC